>BQKZ01008615.1:0-21430 GCA_036244855.1 Temnopleurus reevesii
ATAAATACATGAACGGATTGATTGCAGCAGTTGCTATGTAATTTTACAGCTATTTTTTAAAACAATCTTAGTAGTAAACATAACAATGTGACACCCAAATAGGGTAATCATGCCTCATAATAATGTGGGGGAAAATAATATTTATAAAAGGGACTATTGAAATGTTACCTATATAACAGAATATTTGTTGATAGAGGCAATTACTTTTTCACTCTATTAGGTAGCATTTATAGATAGTTGTGATTATACCCTGGTCTCATAAAGATAATGGAAGTTCAAAATGCCCAATATGAATTCATGGGGTTATGAATCTCAGCAGACAAAATCTGGCGCCAGTAATTCAAGGTCAATATGGTAATGCCAGGCGATAAAAAACATCAGGAACAAGCATCAGTTTGCTGATAGTCAGAAGGTTTCAGACCTAAGACACCAATAATGTTACAGGTGAAATTCTGGAATATTATAGCATTAGATGATTTAAAAGCTTTGCTTGAATAACAGATAACGTCTCATGTCTTGGACTTACCGGTAGTTCTATGTTTAGCTCATGGTTTTACAGGTAATCATATTCATACAAGGTTCTCGAATATCAGCTCATGAGATGATTTATAAGCTATGTTTGACTACCAAATAAGATAAAAAATCCTCAAAATCTCGATAATTATTCTTCTCATTATCTTTCTTCTCACCTGCATCCATAGACTTCTCATGTCTTGGACTGACTGGTAGTTCTTTGTTAGCTCCTGGTTTTACATGTAACCCTAATCACATAAGATTCTTGAATATTAGATTATAAGACGATCTTTAAAGCTATATTTGATTACCAGATAAGAAGATAAATCATCAAATTTCAAAAAAACAATCTTCTCATATCATCTTTCTTCTCACCTGAATCCATAGACGTCTCATGTCTTGGACTCACTGGTAGTTCTTTGTTAGCTGATGGTTTTACATGTTATCATATTTATATAAGGTTCTTGAATATTAGATCTTTACATGTAATCGATGATTATTTATAAGCTATATGTCTGATCACCAGAATAAGATAACAAATCCTCAAAATCTTGATAATTATTCTTCTCATTATCTTTCTTCTCACCTGCATCCATAGACGTCTCATGTCTTGGACTCACTGGTAGTTCTTTGTTAGCTGCTGGTGTTCTTGATGCACTCCGAGGGTCGAGGTTACTTATCTTCCTTTGCTTCATCTCTGCTCTTAGGATTTCCTTACCCAACGCTGAATCAACCTTTGATATCTATATCAGAGCAAAGGCATGAACAAATTGAAATGCATTTTGACTGAATCTTACTTTCTTGTTTTCACATGACAGTTTTGAAAAATTTCTTTTAAATCTTCTGCTCATAAATATTCATTGTTTCATGCTGATCTAAATATATTCTATAACACTTCTGTTCTTGAAATATCCTTACCCACGGCTGTATAGACCTTGCATGGCTATGTCAGGCGAAAGTTAAAGAAAAATACCCTGAAATGGGTGGTGACTTAATTTCAAGAGACACTTCACTCATACAAGATTTATCCTATCCTTTATTTCAATAATGAATGGCAGTTTATGTGGTTTTCTGATTCAACTGAGCTATCTATATCTTCTCTTCATCACTTTTATTCAGATCCCTTGTCAATATACTTCTTGAGAATGCATTGCGAGCAATCAAATTCATAATTTCAAAGGTTTTACTTTACTCTTTGCAGCATTTAGGATCTGTTCCAGACATAGGTTTACCCTAATTTCAATATTATTTAGGCAAAGTGCTCGACCTGAATGACAACCTAACTCACCTCCTCATCAATCTGTTTCTCTTCCTCTTCATCACTGTTATTTAGATCTCCCGTTGATTTGCTTCTCGAGCTGGCGTTGAATTGATACTTAGCAAAGGCTGGTGGGCCAGGCCAAATTACACTCTCAATCTAGAAGAGAAGAGATCAACATCGAATAGTTGTTATTACATGTACTTTTTTTTAATCAATTTCCTCTAAATATTGTGGATATCAAGTGATGTTTCACTTTGATATAGATGCACAGTTTTGAAAAAGACCATGGTTGTGTTGAAAAAATACTTATTTAGATTCACATTGAATTATGCTTTTGCATTTAGATTCGCAAATAGTCTACACTTTAAACATAACATTTTGATATAACTTTTTTTACAGCACCACATACATGTCATCAAAATTGGGGAAAAGGCAAGGAGTTTGTTAAGTATCTATTTGAAGGAGATGTGGTTTTTGAAAACTTTGTGACTTGCGTAATACAGCACAGTGAGTAAATCCTCTCACCCTGCACTTCATTGATTTACAAAAGATCAAATTTTCAGAGAAATTAAAATAAAAATTGAATATTTGCTGGTTGGCTTGAATCTGGCTTCTTTAAAGCCAAACCTAGGACCATCTTTACATCTCTTATGTAAATTCTTATCTGACCTTAGCTGGTTGCCTTGGACTTGGCTTCTTTGCAGCTACCAACCAGCAATGATCAAGTGTACCGGTATTAACCCAATTTGAATTTACAGCTGACCTACATGTACACTGATCAGCTTCATATTAGTTCCTTTGTTATCCACCAAATTCTATGATCATATCTCTAATGTAGATAAAGAAACTATGTATGAAAAACAACTGACCTTAGCTGGTTGGCTTGGACTTGGCTTCTTTGCAGCAGGAAACTTAGATTGTCTGACCATCTCAGCTGATAGGGCTTCATCCTTGACCGGTTTGATCTTTGGTTTGAGAGAGTCGAACGCACTATGGGGGCGTGGTCTTCTTCTGTAACCACCTGGTAAAATTATATAAAGTAATAATAATAATAATAATACTAATAATAATACTTTAATTTATATTGCACTTTTTCCAGAGGATATAAAGTGCTGGTTAGAAAAACCTACATTAAGCTACAATAGGAATTATGAAGATGGGTTTTTGGATGTTTTGATTGGGCTTCTTTGCAGCCACAAACCTATGATAAGCTGAAATATTCTTGATGGTTTTAATTTCGCGGACACGCGCCCCGAGACTCGTGAATATCTCTACTCGGTATGATGCACATTTGCATACAAACAGTGTCAAAAACATGAAAATAAAATTGCGGTATAATGTCAAAATGGTTTTGAAATGTGAGAATATCTGCATGCAAAAATATTGGCTGATATATTCTGAGATTCTACTATTGTGCCAGCAAGAATATTCATGTTGAAATATACAAACACAACCTTCCAGAAAAAAAAGAAAGAGGATACTTTTCAAAAAGAGGGAAGGAAAATAACTGTATAATAGATATATAGTATAATCATTACGTAAAGTCATAACTTTTTTAGAAATGATTAGAGATGATCAGAAACCACATCAGCACTGTACCAGTGAACACCTATTGGACAGTTGCATGAGACCATTTTACGCAAGTGCATAAAACAAGCGTTATATATTGAGGTCAAATAATATGATTTGTATATCACTCAAGCATACAAAATTGACCCAAAATGACTTTATCTGACATGAAACCAGTAAATGAACGTCTTGTTCACAATTGATATTGATATTTGTTTAACAAAATAACAAATGGCTCACAACCACAAAATTAAACGATGTAGAGAAAAATTACACATTTTCAAAATACATGTATATTAACAGCAATATATATACATACTAAATTTCCTATCACTATGATTTCATACAATTACTTGCAAATTGCATTAGTTATTTCGACATCACAAAATAATTCCATGTCCGCAGAGTAAAATACTGTATAAAGCAAACATTTTTTTAATGTTAAAAATTCACCACACAAAGTTATTACAATTTTCTTCTATGACATTGAAAAAAAAACTAAACAAAGCTTTTAGCAATGTTGATATGTAACAGGGATAATTGTCTAGGTTATTGCAAAATTAAAGAAAATACAAACAATCATTGTAAATACAGGGAAAGGGGGAAACAAATTAAATCATGAATTAACCATATGGGAATGTAACAAAATAAAAATGAACTAAAGAAAATATGATTGCAGACATTGCATGTTTAAACACATGTATCAAATGTAGAACTAACATGATATAATCTATTTCCATAAAATTAAGTCAAACACCAATTCAATGCTCCATTGTAATAATATTCTTATCAGAACCAGCTTGTGATTGTTGTGTCCACAGAGTTTAATAAACAACATACTGATCTATTGTCCTATGACCCACTTTATTTTATGGAAATAGTTTATATCGTGTTAATCAATGAACTGTAAAATCATATACATTTAAGCAATAAACACCATCTGAAAATAAAAATAAATCATTGCCAAACGAATCTCCTTTCATGCATTTGTTAATACTTTGTTTAGCAGAAATAAAATAAATAAAAGGGTACATGCAAATAAAATAATCATACTTGTGCTGAACTTCTCCTAAAATACCCGATTTGTTTCTAGGGAGTTATTGCTACACATCAAATATTGCCGAGGGTACGCTTTTATAACTTCTATTAATTGCACATACATGTAACACCAAAGAATGTCTAGTGTTTTGTCTGTGTTTTTAAATAACTTGAAATTTGTGATTCACGCTGGGCTGGACACAGAAAAATTTACAAAATAGAGTGTGTATGCCCAACAAAAGCATATTCTGAAATCGAAAGCGCTGGAAATGATATTGGTTCTATCCAATACAGCAGAGATCTTTAAATATAATAGCCATTGCACCAAATTTGGCTTCATCACTTGTTGAAGAAATAAACTCCCTAAAGATTCAACACTTGTTAACCTAAAATCAAGGCAACATGATTACAAAAACAATATAAAAGATAACTTCATGATGCTCCTTCCACAAATTCCATTTTTTGTATCAATCAGCAGTTTTTATGCAAAAATATGAACCAGCTGAATGCTTTTTTGAAAATCAGTTTTCACCTTTAGATTAACCTCATGATCAACAAATTTACATGAAACATCATAATAAAAGATGAATGCTAAAAAATCAAGTAGTAAAAACAATATCTCCTGAGCAATATGAAGAACCCAGGCATCAGTGTTAGTGCAGACAGATACTAGATTAAAATAAGTGTTAGGACTTTGTGATTAGTGTCAACAATTCTATTTCAGATCAAATTTAGTGAAAATATCAAACTAGATGCGACAAAATGCCTAATTCGGTTTGAGAATGCACAAGATACACAGGCTGAAAGACACATTCTCATATCCTTACCCGGCCTCGGAGGGGGTAGGTCATATCGTGGAGGCAACATGTACGAAAACTCTTCACCTGTAGAGGGCAGTATACACATTGACAACTAAGAGTAAAGAACTGGGCGTATGACGATCAAAGGGTATTATATCTCCATGCAGGGGTGCTATACTCATGATGCTTTTAAACCTGTATTACAGCATGCTATAATCATATTCCGTTTTACAATGCATTTGAAAGATTTGCAGTTTGATTGTGACATTCCAACTTATCAGCAAGTCAAATCATGTATGAAAGAGGAATATTCCTGGCAAAAAATTACAAAGAAAAATTGATTCCCCTCATAAGCCCTATTTGCATGCATATTTTTTTCATTGATATAAATAACCAAATTAAAGTTGAATTAAGAATCATGATTTGAGTCCTAAATCTACATTGGGTACTGAATTTAAAACACATGATTAGAAAGAATGAATTTTAATTGCTACCAAAGGAAAGGGGAAGGGATAAAATGGACAAATGAGTGAATTAGATAAATCAGTGATGAAGTTAATCTTCTTAAATTTCAGGGATTAGAAAAGCAAATGATTATGAGTCAGGATGGGAAAGAAGGAAATTTGAGGACCAATTTGCAGGGTTTCAATGATAAAACGTGGGTTCAAATAGAAAATCCCTCAAAAGAGTGAAAAGAATCCCAAGGAACATGCAAACGAACAATATTAAATTTAGGTAATTTTTATCTAACAAAATGAGTAATTTCATTATTCCCTTATTTTCTATTTTCTTTCATCTTTTTGCTGAGGACAGGGATAGATATTTATGAAATTTTTCAATTATCTGCATTCTTCTTCATGCTTGAAATGATATCAATAAATAAACATATAAATTCAGGAAAGTAACAAATTTGGGGCAGGCTACATGAACCGGCATGCAGCCTAACAACATGCAAATATTCATTCAAATAAAATGCAGGTATGCAAACCAACCATCTCAAAACCACAAACTCACTGGAAATCATTTTGTTTCTATACTGTAAAAGCCAGAGCATTATGATTCATAAATTTTATTGCATTTATTGAAGTTTAGATATATATCAACATATTCATGGTTTGTTATCTTTTGAAAGATATTGTACAAAAGTCTCTGGTCATTAAAGTGCAAATTTTAGTGAAATCATGGTTGCAAAAATCATGAAAAGAAAACTCCAGCAAAAATGTCAGCTTTTACAGAATTTCTTTACATGAATGTTTCCAAATTTCCACAATATATTTGATAAATTTATGAAATTCAATAAAAAGAAGTGTTCCAAATATGTGATCAATCAAAATTTGGACGAATAATCGGATCCCTGATGGAGAGTCCCTTGCATGTTTTGAGATGAAGGGTAATATTTGTGACCAAGCAATTAAAAACCTATCATAAGTCAACAAAATTAAGATTAACATCCATTTTTTTGTCAGTAAAGATATTCTGAACATTCTAAAATTAATAAATATTTGCAGTGAGATCCCTTCGATGTATCATAGAAGTTGATGCATCATAGAATTTAATTGTATATATCAAATCAAGTTTTTAATGTATACCCTATATTGTGAGTGTTAAATTCTATTTCGCTTTACATATCTTTTCGTTATATGTATTCTTGTATATATATAAGCAATTCGGCCATTAGGTCGTGAAAGATATTGTAATTTTAAACCGTTATAGATAGATAAATAAATACATTTGGAAGAGGAGATGATGAGAAATCTTTCTCTCATTTCCTACACGAAAAAAGTGATCAACTTATGATAGGTTTTAGTCCATACGGTCAGATATCGTTACAACAATCTAATACACAGACTGAAGTAAACAAGAGTTTCTTGTATTACCATAGTTTACATATTCTGTGTAGAGAGATGCCCACGCGACATAGCAGGTGTCACAAGAAAAGAAAAGAATAAAGGAGACAAAAATGATAGTAAAAAGGAGACATAATTTACAAGGATTTTACAAAGGTTACGACGCACGCAATCACACTGCCATTAGATAAATACACATCAATCTTCCTTTTCTTTTATCGAGAACAGTCAAATAAAGTAATTCAATCATTTTGTTTCCCCCTCACTGATGGTACGACTGCAAAAACCATTTCATTCAAGACTGAACTAATTCAAATTCTTAGTCCAAATCACAAATCTTCAAGTCCAAGATTGTTCGTTTCACATTTAACGTTTCAATTATAATATAGAGACATCTTATTTACCCATCTTAAAATGATTGCTGATATATTCTTTTCTATTCAGATTCTAACACTGTTGCATTTTAAGACTTGTAATGAAGAATGATCCTCTACCGATATGTGCTTTAAGTTTCATTCTGGAAAGATAATATGTATGTGCAACATGCTACTTATTGTGCACTGTCGCTTTCAAAGTGAGAATTAATGCTCATCCATATATATACACAATATCATCATGACATCTCCTGTGACATAATAGGGATTATATTCTCATGCATTCTACATAAATGCATAGTATTCGCATATCATTTGTCCCTTAGTACTTGTGCCTGTGCATCAATCAGGAAAATGCATCAGTGATGTTTGCTGCTTATCTAAAACTGTAATCAATGATCTAAAATACATGGGAATCTGAGGATGAATAGCAAAATGCAAATCTGCTTGAAGTTTAATCCATATAGAAATATATACCAGCTAATATGTTTGTATTTGCAAAGAATGTGCCACAATATTTTTGTCAGATACTGCTTCTCTTGAATGGTTTGAAACAGGAGAAAGTGAAAGAAATATCCTTCTTAATGAGAAAAATGTATCTTTCAATATGGAGTATAACCAGGGACGTGTTTCATAAAGCTGTGCGTAGATGTATACACGACTCAATGAACGATGGGTGACCATTTCTCAGGCACCAAAAGAGGTATCATGGAGTCCAACAAAAGGTCATCAGTTGTTCGTAGAGTCATGCATAGACTTCTGACAAGCTTTATGAAAGACAACTCCGGATCCAACACTTTTCCAATGAGTGCACCATTCAATGAGATTTGACCACATCTTACACTCCAAAGCAGTTTAGATCTCGATTATGACAAAGATCCATACTGAGCTCTCGAACTGTTCAAAAGTACTTTATAAAATACCATATTGTAATACTCTTACACCGTAAGATCCCCCTCCTCCAAAATGGGGGTAAACCCATTCTGATTAGGAGGAAGGAAATGGTAGAGAAAAAAGCTCGGTTCCTGAAGGATTCTGCGATGCCACAATTGTATGAATACCTTACCATAACAAGTAAGTCAAGGAATACAACTGATGTATCCCCCTCCTAGAGAAGGGGGGCAAATCTCTTACCTGGTCGGTGGAAATGTGGACTAACAGGTGCTTCAGGACTGACTGCGACTGGTTTAGGGTAGATGGAGTTTGACACGGAGAACGGTGACATGTAACTATAGCTGTAATCTGGACTCTGAGGACTAAGGCTGTTTGAAGATCGGCGTGACGGGGAGGACATGAGGGATGGGGTGTGGAAGTGACCCCTCGATAGAACCGGTGAGGCTGGGGTGGACTGGAGGGGGTGGGTGGTGAGAGAGAGAGAAGGGTGAGAGAAGGTAAAGTCAATATCATTTCAAGTAATAAGCACATTAAGATTATAATGGAATAACGAAGATAGAGATGATAATTTAAAATTTGTGAATAAATAAAATATGATGTCAACCTTTGCAACAAACCTCTCTCAATAAGACTCTTTTCACACTTTTTGAAATGACTGTTTGAACAGTGATGCTCCTTCTGTAACATCAACAAGTTATACATCACTAAAACCGCTGTGTAGATTTCTGTTCTGATAATTACGTTACAATTTTTTTGACATCATGAAAACATTTTGCTTCCGTGATATATTCAGGAAATAACATCACTGAATTAAAAAAATGCTTACTGAATTTATATAGTATCTCTTTGAACTTACAGGTTTTTATAATATCATTGACTTGAACAAAGCCTCTGTCAGTAATTTAGGTCACATGACTTCTGTTACAGTATCAAATGCAATAACTAACAGTTTAGTTTATACAAGAGCCAATGCCATATTATGTAATAAACAAACAATGACGTTCAAATGAATAAATGAATAAATTCCAAATTCCAAACTATAACCTACAGAATTCATGTGGCCCTTATTCATAATATTAATTGGGATGATATGATTTTAATATTGGATGGGTTAACTTACCTGTGACTTTCCTCTATTATAATCAAACAAGATGGCATTCTCTTTTATTCTTGATGGGAAGAATCCTAACGCTCTTCCTTTTGTACAGTCAGGATGCCAGATCTCTGTTCCTTGTACAAACATATCCTCTCCTTCGTTGAAATGATTCCCACATCGGCCGCACTTCGCACAGGTTGGGTGGTATTTGTGATCTCCAGCCTAAGAAATGATGAAAATTAGATAAAGATGATGTACTGCAAATATGAAGGTGGATTTTTGAAATTGGTGAAAAGAGGCTTGTGGATGGTAGAAAACAAGTGCGCAACTGATATGTGCAGTTAATGACAAGTGCGCAACTAACATGCCCATCATTTGATGCACATATCAGATGCGCATTCCTTTTCTACCATTCCCCAATTTCGAAAATCCACCACTACCTGATTATCCGAAAACCTATTCCTTTCAACCACACTAAAACAGTTGCAATTTAGAATTTCTGATTATTTATTTTAGAATAAATTATCTACCAAAATTTATTTCACAGGAAATCCTTAAAATGAAAACACATTTTATTTGCAACAAATAGGTGGGCTAAATAATACATTATTAACTAACCGAAGAGATTAGTGGCAATGATACCAATAATACAGTTCTTCTTTTCCCTAGGTTACTACTTCCAAATAATATCTACCAGTTGGCTCTGTAAAACACTGCTTCTCCTACCTTAATACATGCCAAATGCCTCGCAAGAAGACGGTGTGTCCCATTAAAATAATGTCACATGAGTCACATGAGTTCACACACACAGTCTCCTGCTCATAAGACAGAGGCTCAAGTGGGTAATTCCATGAAAGTGTAATGTCTCTTACAGCAATTTCTTGACAACTACTCGTTGAAATTCATTGAGATTCAAGAGGCATGAAATAGTATCTGTCACACACATTTTAAATGAAATTCAATGAATATTTGTCAAGAAATTGTCATTACAGACACGATACATTCGTGGAATTGCCCATAAAATTATTATTATGATCATCATCTATTTGTGTTTTCCAAATTATACTCACCTCTAGAACTTTTCCTGTAATAAAGTTGTCGCATCTTGAACACCGTACTCCAAACAGCTGATGAAAATCTCTCTCACAATATGGTTGTCCATCCCTGCAGAATAAAATAAAAAGAAGAGAAATTAAAGCTATAATAATTCAATGGTTCTTGAAGCCCTTACAGACATGTATCTACAATGATAAAATATTTATAAATGCAATACCTACAATGATTTAATATGTAAATACAATTATTAGTTATTGTTCTCAAACTATATCTCCACTCTTTAAAATTTGTTCATTCATTACTGAACTGACTGTCACGTAAGATTTGAAATTAAAGGTGTTACAAATATAAGGTACCAGAATAATGCAAGGGCTGCCACAAAATCTTGAAATGGCAACAATAGGCGGGTTTACTAATGGGTGCAAATTTTATGCTTCTCTGTACACAAAGACAGTCCTTGACAACCCAAAAGCTTATCTGATGTTTGCTCAATATTGCAACACATGATTTTTGCAAACTGAATTTCAAGTAGTGTAGTTGCTACTAACTGGCTAAAGAAATACCATATGTTACTCCATTAAATAAGCAAAAAAACGTGCTTAAATTTGATTATATTACTATAACCGATCTTTTGAAAATGTAGCCTAGGATATGAGTGTAGATCTCATAGAAGAATGTAAATCAACAAAAGTGTTTCATGATGGTTGCAAGGGGCAATACCCTTTGGCTACCTCCTCTCCCCCAAAACATACTCAACAAACTAGATGGCTTTGAGAGAGGTTCAAAAGTGCACTCACCTCCCCATGTACTCTCCTGTTAAGACCTTTTTGCATTTGTGACACTTGAAGCACCAGACATGCCAGTGTTTATCCAACGCAACCAGGGCCTGTCCTTGCGTGATGTCATCGTTGCACTCCGCACATCCTACGAGATGGGGAGAATCGATAAGATGATACAGAGGTTTCATTGATGTGTTATATTTTAGGGGGAAAATTGTATTGAGGAGGAGAGAGGAACTTAAAAAATGGACAGGAGTAGGAGAGAGTGTAAAATATACAGATTACATGGACGTGTGGTATTTTGGTGAAAATTTGTATGTGTTGCATTCCTACAAGATGGGGAACAATCAATAAAATGATACGGAGGTTACGTTGATGTGTTATATTTTGGGAGGAAACATTGTATGAGATGATATTGAGGAGGAGAAAGGAAGTTAGAAAAATTGAATAATGAGTGGAAGAAAGAGTAAGATATACAGGACATATTGACATATTAGTTTTTCGGGGGAAGAGATGTAAAGAGGAAACAAGAAAAAAAGAAAAAAGAAAAATGAGAGGGCCTGGCGTGATGTCATTGTTGCACTCCGCAGGTCCCAAGAGATGGGAACAATTGATGAGATGATATGATGTTATGTTGATGTGTTTCATTTTGGGAGGAATGACTGTATGAGGTGTTATTAAAGGAGGAGAGAGGAAGCTAGAAAAATTAAAGATGAGTAGGAGAAGGAGAAAAATATACAGGTTTCATTGACATGTTACATTTTGGATACAAATTGAATGAGATTTAATGGAGATAAAAAGAGGAAACCAGTGAAAAAAATTATAAATAACAACATTTAAAAAAAAAGAAAAATGAGTGAGAGAAAGAGTAAAATAATACAGGTTACATTGACATGTTATATTCGGGGAGAAAATTTGTATGAGATGCTCTAGAGACTGGAGCAGAGGATGAAAAAAAAATGAGTGTGAGAAAGACTAGAATATAAAGGTTTGTTGATATATGTTATATACTCTATGAGAATGTTAGAAGGGCGGGATAGAGATGGGACGGAATGGAAAAGGGAAGATGGAACACTAAATAAGACAATACTTCAAAGATAGTTTACAGATAGAGAGAGGATCATAAAAGGTTGAAAAGATAACAAAAAGGGTAATATTATTAAGATAGAGAGTTGATGATAAAAAGAAAGAACAATAAAGAAACTGGCTAGGATGGGGTAAGGAATATGTATAAGTTGAAGAGAAATAAGATTAGACTAAAAAAATATAACTAAGGTAGAAAAAGGAAAGGTGAAAAGAGAGAGAAAGAGAAATAGAGACATATGGGATGGGATAGATCGCGAGAGAGGAGAAGAAACAAAAATGACAAAACCAAAAGATGAAAGAAAATAATCATAATAAAATTGAGAAGCATGTGAAAATGAACACGAATTTGTCATGTACATGTAACATAATCTGGTTAAAAAATATTTTGTCCCAAATGCTGAAGATTGGGGGATGGTAACAAGAGATACAAATATTGGAATCTGATGACACAATTGATAAGGCTACATTGATTGGTAAACACAATTCACTGTCAATTTTTCCTGCTACTCAGGCACCACTCAGGAATTTCAGGAATAGGAATAAATGACATTTTTATCATTTGAAAGAAACACAGACAGAGCAACAAAAAAGTGCATTAAACTATGAAAAGATTAAGGAAGATGTTAAATATATATATGAGTAACTTTTCAGATTTAGTATAATTCATTCAATCTGCCATTAATCAAAAAGAGTATACATACACAAAATATATTCTTCTTCTAAAATCTTCAAAGAAATAGATGAGTGATATGATATTCTGCAATGAACTTAGTTTTATGATACACTTAGTTTCTTAAAGTATTTTTGTTTAATTTCTTTTATTTTTGTCTGTTACCACAAAAAGTGTCACACACACATTTCATGATGATGTACTGGAGACCATCCTGGCAATAAATTCATTTCGCAAACTAATGAAAAGCACAATTTTCTAGCCAAGAATATCAGTAGTGGTTTTAACCTAAATTTAAATCAAAATTTCAATCCGGCAGATATCTTTATTGTTCCATGGAGTTTTTAGTGAGGTATCCCATTTTGCAACTTTCAATTTCAGAGCAAATTTCAAAATCACGCCTCTGATAAAGAGAAAAAAGTTATCATTTCAAAACTCATAACCTGATTTTAAGAATTAAATTTCGAATATTTTAGCATAAAACACAGGAAAATGAATAAGAGCTAAATAAAAACATATATATATATATATATATATAATTTCAATTTGTGAGGACTAGACGATCCAAACAAAACATTTTGAATGTAGAACACAGGTATCAGAGATCGTAAAAAATTCTTCTGAGAAAAAGATCCCCAAAATAGGCACTTTGAACGTAAAGTTTATTGCCATTCAGAATCAAAATTATGCATCATAAAACACGTAATATCATAAAAGTTACAAAGTTCCCTATAAAAATATGACACATCCAATAAAATATTAATGGCAAGAAATCAAATAAGGCTAGTCAAACTTTGACATTCCAGCATTCTTAATTTCGAATATTGGTATACATTGGTACCACCTACTTGAGATAATGAAAATTCTTTCAGCATTAATCATAATTATTGTGAACTTTAGATTCCACTTTTGCAATATAACCCTATTCCACCATTCAAATATATTGCTCCTTAAGAGATGAGGCCTTAACCATCACAACTGGAAACCCCATATCTATGAAAATACTATTTTTTCAGAAAAATATGTTATTCTTTTCAACACTATCTCAAGTATTTAAAATATTATATTTTGTCCAATATGTGTCCCATCTTTTACTAAAAATCCTACTAAATAGGATATTGATAGCTCTAAATAAGCATTGTTTTATGATACAAATGTGTACATTGTACATATCTTGACCTTATTTTTGTTTAAGAGAAAAACATTCTTGAAACATTTGTAGCATATATATAAATTTTGTGGTAAATATCAAATGCTTTACCTCATGATTTTTTTGTCAATACTATGATGTTTTGATGAACGGAAATTACAGACTAGCTAATCATTAATGGACCTAACGCACGCTTGCATAAACAAACATGACAGTTTGAGATAACATAAGTTGAGAGACGTCTCCACAAAACACATAAAAGAGCTAATTTTGAAATATTCTAGAGCATAAACAACAGTACACTTACGGTATTGATAGTTAAGATGGAAAAGACCATTTTGTTCAATCTGTTATTAATAGGAATGACGTCAGAAGGAGAACTGGACAAACAGGTCTCTAAAATCTCGATTTATTCACATCATGTAAAAGGTTACCATGTAAATGACAAGTTGTTATCGTAAACATGACATCATTAATAGGTCAAGTTGGAATTGCTTTTTAAGAATATACTCTTACTCATGGTGGCATATTGTTTTTTACAGTTACAATTAAATTCCTATTTTCCAATTGAATTAATCAAGTAATTAAGTAACAAGGTTCCCATGTCATTTATAAAATTTCCTATTGAGTTTGTAGGCATCTGGCAATCTAGAAATGCAAATACATATATAGCGATAAATCACTGGTCTACATAGGCCTATATTGATTTTGCAAAAAGTATAGATACATGTTTTGGAGAAAAAAATATTTAATTAACAAATAGATATATATATATATGACCCATACATTCCTTAATTCTCCGCACAAAAATTGCCAGGCGATGCATTTTGACAACCTTCGCCTTATTTCCCAGCTTTCAAAAATAAATTCCACACACACATCTGACCATGTTCTTTAAGATTCACAATAATGGAGGGACTGTACATGCGTGTACAATCCACGGATGTAATACACATTAGGGAGCCGAACTCGTCAATCATGCTGTCGAGAATTACATCCCCTATCTTATCCCGGACTCTACTTGTAGTGCTGGGACAAACAGACTTACGCATATCAATCTATCACACAAAGTCTCTTACGAAACATAGTAGTCTGGACAGCCAGGCTCAATTTGGCTGGTAAAATGATGTTATAGAAATAGAAGATACTGTAGAAGTAGTCGATGTAGAAGTAGTAGATGTAGAAGTAGTAGATGTAGAAGTAGTAGATGTAGAAGTAGTAGACGTAGAAGTAGTAGATGTACAAGATGTAGAAGTAGTAGATGTAGAAGTGTTAGATGTAGAAGTAATAGATGTGGAAGAAGTAGATGTAGAAGTAGTAGATGTAGAAGTAGTAGCTGTAGAAGTAGTAGATGTAGAAGTAGTAGATGTAGAAGTAGTAGAAGTAGAATTAGTAGATGTAGGAGTAGTACACGAAGAAGTAATGGATGGAGAAGTCATGGAGATAGCAATAGTAGTAGTAGATATAGAAGTAGTAGATGCAGAATAAATCAATGTCGTGGATGTAGAAATAAAGTAAACAAACAGGTGTGTATTTTTATTCCTCAAAGATAATCGAAAATCAAAGTGAGAACTAAATCTTTTCAAACTGGAATTAAGTTTTTGGTGAGATTTTTTTTAGAAAATTCAAGCCTTATCCACTCCATTGGTGGTATAAAGACATAGCATGTGTTGCTAGAAAGTTATGATCAATTGCAAACTTGCAGTTGGTTCCATGTACCAATAAAAAGTGTAGTTTCATGCAAGTTCAGTCTTTCCAGAATTTCATTAGTCTGAAGAGTTACGATTGCAAGAAAATTGTAAGTTCATCTTCAATTAAAAAAAGTCCCAGTATATTTTCATAAGTTCTGTACATTTATAATGAATATAGATGCAGTATAAACTTATACAGCTTGAATACTTACTAATTGCACCTGGTGATGATGATGTTTCTCTTGCTTTCTCTGGGATGATCCCGTTCGCCTTGACGTCTCTGTTCCGCTTGTCGTTCGACGAACCTGGCGTCGTGCAGGTGTCGCACATGACATCCTTGCCGTCATACGTCACTTTCTCTCCCGGGGGAAGTGGCACTCTGAAAAATTCACAACAAATTATAAGATATTAAAGTATGCTAATGAATGTGTGAAAATCAAGTATGAAGTCATGAAGAATAAGAATGGCATACAATAGTTACTGGAAGTTGTATAATGAAAATGCAAAATAGTTGACAGCTTGACCGATAAATTCCTCTCCAATAACAACATTTTCTGTGTTGTAGGATTTTTATGGAAATGAAGGCAATGGCCATTACATTTCAATTAAGTTTTTGGAATTTCAGACAATGAAATACAAATTCGATTTCTACAGCACCCATGGTCGTGTATTGGTATTGAACACATATTGAGTCACCAATCTTAATGAATTGCAAAATTTTAAAATTAAAAACTCAGAAATTTTGGTTGTACAATAATCACAATGGTTCTAAAAGATCACATGATTATGTCTTTTGGTGGTAGAATCAAAGAAAATGATTTTCTTCTTAGCTGTCTCCACATTGTATTTCATTTGCATATTTTACCTTCCAAATGAAATTAGTTTTCATTTTGAATGGGATAGATACAAATTCAATTGATTCTTGTAAAATGTTTGTATGTTGGCAAAAAATAATAATGATAAAATAATTTTACATTGATTCTTAAAACTGTGCAATAAGAAGAGTTGGGATGTGCTGGCATAAAAAGCAAAATTGTTAAACAAGTGGATTCATCAAAGGTTTAGATCCTAAATACCCTGTGTGCATGCAGAACAAGCGCAAACCACATAACAACCCTTGCGAAAGGAATTGCTAGGTCAGGCAATTCTGCATGCAAGTGACTTATGAAAAGCAAATCCCAAAACTTAGAATAAAACCTGCTGAGAACTTCTACATTGTATCTTCAAATTTCATAAGATTCAAATTATTCAGAATATATTGAAATTAATTTTAATCAGAATCAGAAATGCTCTCATTGCATCTAGGTTTAATATTTTCTAAAAGATTTCATTTTATCATACAGACTATACTTAATCAAGTTTTCAAAACATTAAATCAATTCAAATACTTGTTATATAATGATGCCAAAATCACTCATTGCCGTGAAAGTTTCAAATAAATGTTCATGGCAAATGTTAAACCGGCGTTGATGTTAAAACCTCTCATTTCTTTCCATTTGTGGGCTAAAGTGAATTCACCCTATTTCAAAACTTAGTTGCACAATATATGTGATTTCTTAGGAATTAGCAGTACATTTTCTATACACATGTTTGGCAATTGAACAACAAATATAGATTACTACTTTTTTTAACTGACTGAACAACATAAACATATAATCAGCAATTTTGCATTCCTCAGCTGATTTATTGATGTCAATCGCTGAAGCAGATAATCTAGTATCAAAGGCAAATAGGCACATTTGGTTAATGTATTATTAAAGCAAATTTACATACATGTACATATTTCTTCTAACTTGATATAATGATTAGTATTGGGGCAATATAACAATGCATTACACAAATAAGATCACATTTTTCCAGAAATTGTTAACATTTCTTAACATAAACAGTTCGGAAAAAACATATAATTTATCTATCTTCCATGGGCCAGTTTCACAAATAGTCTTAGCTATCCTCTTCATGCTAAGGCGTTTTAAGTTCTTGCATCACCCTCTTAACATTGTCGTATAGACGCTAATGTCTATGTTACAAGGGTAGCGCAGAAAGTCAAGACGTCTTAGCAAGAAGAGGATAGCTAAGACCATTTGGAGCAATCAGCCTCGAAAGGAAGAGTTGTCAACACAAGTCAAAAGCAGATTGTGCATTTCCTTTGTACGCATAGATTATCTCACTCTCGGACAAGGAATGGGAATTCTAGATACCATCTCACAATGGAACATTCCCCATCCCATTTCTCCCGTTTACCAAGCAAACTTTGCCCGTTGAGATTCGTCCAAGGGGATCATGTGACCATGCTGAATACATTGTGAACCAACTCCGCAGGGAATCACATGATCACGGCTGAGTGTATTCAGCGCTTTGCAGGAAAAAAATTGTCTCTCTACCAGGAATCTTACTCATCGGCGATACCTACATTAGATGTTGTGATTAACGAATAACGAAATAGTGTCTGGGCAGTGTTTTCACCAATTTACGAATGAATATGAGAATGACTCTAAGAATGAGTTTAAGAACGACTGGTATAAGTTTTTATGTAGAACGATTGGGATTCTTCAGAGAGTAGCTCTCAATGACTTTTCAATTCCAGTCTTTCTTAAATGAGTTCTTAAGGTTAAGAACGACATAGTGGAAATCAGCAACACTAGTGGTACATAAACTAAATACCAAAATTATCACATATCTAAAAAAATTTAAATTCTACAGATTCCTCAAAGCATACTCATCAAACATTTCCCTTTTGATGTGACATATTGAAAGATCTAATGAAATAATGATGATTACATTAATAAGGCGCATTATACTGGTGTTTCAAAAAAAAATTATCACCATATCAAATTATTCAAGTAAAAATACCATCCTTCTTATTATTAATGATTTTTTTTAAAATCATGTGTCATTAACAAATGAGAAAAAAGTTATTTCATTGAGAACATGATTTCAAAAGTTAGGAAGGGGTAGAAGAAGTGTTTAAAAGATGTTGAAACTTCAGCCATACTCAAATATGGAATTCCCAATTATATTGTCCTTGGAAAGGTGAGACTATTTGCTTGACTCAATTACCAGGGAAGCGACTCTATTTGAAGAAACAATTGCCCATGGAACATGGCTGCATCTATACAGAACCATGGTGCAAAGATGGGGGGCGGAAGTCAATAGTGGTAGAAACTTGCAAGGGAAGTCCTGTATACAGTCTTCCTTCCTATTGAGTGCATGGCTCTATGTTCTTATTATGTAGAAACAGTTTAATGCCTAGAAATATATAAGCATCTGTAGTTTGAACGTTAGCTCTTTTCAAATTGACAAAAGACATTACTTGTTTTGACTGAATGTTGCACATATCATACATATGAGTTACAAATCTGTTAGTATCATCTTTGAAGAAATATATTGATAAAGACAATGTTTTTGGCGTTTATGATACACAAAGGTATTAAATCTTCACAAACTTGCCACTAATCCTATTATTTCGCATCCTTTTTTTCAGCTTCTAGAGTATAAGCAGATTTATATTGGAGATTGGCAATAAATAGCATTTTAATCCAGCCTTTCTCATATTCTTTATGATTTCTAAAGTATTGTTAGGATAAGTAATAAATAACACTCTAATCCTATTTGATGTATAATATTCTTTACAAATCTTATAGGATTACTACATCAGAACAGTCTTATATTGTTAAAGCCGAGAAAATCCTTCAAATCATTTAATGCCCCCAGAAGCCCAAAACATATCTTATAAATGTCGCAGCTATTTGGATGAGACGACAAAATAAAACACATCCATTCATTTTAGGGTGTGATAGATCCCTGCATTAATCAATCAACTACCCAAAATGGGAAATATTATTTTAAATTGCAAAACGGGATAACTTTGAAACATTTTGCAATCTTGCAACTTGTAAATGTTTACTTGAATAAGGCATTAATTAATTACTTTCTCTTCAGAAAATCTTACATGTTTAGCAAGGGATTCTCATACTGTGATTAATTTCTCTCAAATTGTACAATATTTATCATGTCAACTCCCAAATTATGTCACATTATCCTAACTACACACATTCTAATGGCTGCTTACTGAGAGATGACACCATTTTTTTTCTAATTTTTATATAACTTTCATTTTAAGTAGACAATAACTTGTAACCAAAGAAAGACCTATAGGTAACTGACGTACAGTATAGATCTCTTCAGAGATCCCATGGGAAATTTCAGTAATATATTCCTCTTTTTAGACTCATCATTTTTGTGCATCGAGAGCAATGTTAGACTATGTATTGATAAATTAAAATGGAGCAATGACGCCAACTATGGTGAAAGAGTGTACATGGCACACAGGGAGAAAGCAGTATGCTTCAGTATCGATGGACAAATGTATTGATCATTTTATTAGAATGACATTTTGAATTGATTATTTTTTTTTCATTATATGCACATAGGGACCAGAAACTTATGTCACAATTTACTACAACTTTCAAAACATACTGAAATATGATGGATCCTATCAGTTTTATTGTACAAATCCATCAAAAGTTCTAACATATTTAAAAAGTCAAATAAAAAAAAAATCAGTTCAAGTGTTTTATTGCTAAAAATTATTGCTAAAATATGAGCAAAAATCGTGAATATAGATATTAATGCAACCTTGAAACATATCTCTTCAAACCACAATTTTTTCCTAAATACTGCGCTTCCAGCTAAATGAAGAACACCATACATGTTCCATTATTCCTATTAAATCTCATCTCATCTTTCAATATCAATGCTAATCTCTCCCTCCATTTTCCCAACTCAGATACCTCCAAATCATACAAAACCTTTCAGACCTGATTTCAGCGGATGTATTCACTAGAGTCGGAGCAAGATTTGTTGTACCAGAAAGACAAATTTGGATGGGCAAGCTTGACGAAACTAGAGTTTGCGGTTGAACTAGATAATGATGAGAATTGGGAGAGAGAAGTGAGATAGATGGGGCAAATAGACATCAACGGATGTGTACATAGTAAGCCCTGGTAACATTTGCAGACTTTACCGACTCTATGAAACATCGCAAATAAAAATGTTAGAACCATTATGTGACAATAGCATGAGCAAAGAAAAAGTGTTAGCATCGGATGTTATGTATTTAGTAGAGCAAGATGTTAGTTTTATCTTGTCACTAATAATGAGATTGGCGATCCAGTAAACTATGGCTAAAATTGATCTAAAGACAGCTTAATATCAAAATTATCTCCATTTGTGTTGAATATACATGAAATCCTATACATAATGACTTTAAGACAATGAATAGTCATGCACTCTCTGTTTGCATAGTGAATATAGACATTGTCACACATGATTTTGTAATTAAATTATCAAATTATAAAGAAATAAATTAGTGTTAATTTTGAAGCCTAGTATTTCCAAAGCTTGGGTGATAATAATCATCAACAATTTAGGTACCATTTATGATCTGGCAGTGTTATACAATGTCCTTGATATTAGAAATTATTACCCGTATCAGACATCTGCGCAGGTCATTTACTAAGTTGTATTGCCCTACTTTTTGATAGCAGGGAGTCGGGAATGGTATATTATTTGTATTTTCCGTCGTCTCTTGTAGCCCATTGAAT
>BQKZ01008619.1:0-24821 GCA_036244855.1 Temnopleurus reevesii
ATTGGAGGTTCGCCAAAACAAAAGGAATTATAGGATAAATAACAGATCAGTTTTATACAAACTCGATTGCTCTTGTGTTACCGTCCAAAAAGGTAAGAAATACTGACATTTGGGTGACTGTTTTAGACAATTTTGAATGATTTTGAATAGCTAGTAAAATTTAGTTGCATTTTTGAAAGTTCACCGAAAGAAACTGTTTCCAGAAAGATAAAACTTCTAGGGCGTATCCAGACATTTATTTTTGTTTGAAATTTTAGTATTTTTTTTTTATCTTTAAGGCATAACCGTCACAATATTCTACATCTAGACTAGGCTAGGGAAAACCCTTGGGGAAAAATTGTATTGGCATATTTTACGGAGGCACTAAGGTGACACACATATACAAGATTTTTTTCACCACAACAGCTGCAGTCCTTCTAAATCTTATTTTAGGTGTCACTTTAGTGCCTACTTAACTTGCCGATAAGGCGATATCCACGAAAGATGAAAAATAAAAATCTAATGAAGGAAGAAAAATAGCATATATTGCTCATTGTATGAACTATGTTTTATGCTCAATAAAAAAAATTGTGTTTAGTACCCCTTCGACTATCATATTTACCAATAAACCAATGTATAATAATTTGTCACGGTCCTGCTGGGATTCTACTTGACTACTACTAGTAAAACATGTCACATTAATTTGTATAGTTTTTCTGGAGCATACTTAGATTGTGGTATTTAGCAAATTATATTTTTGGAATATTTACAAAATTATTTTCTAAGATGTTGGCACGAAATGAAACTAGATATTTTAGGCGTTAAATATTTCTAAAAATAAAGTTAATTCATGAAAGAATCGTGGAGATATCGCTTTCTCCATGTAAAATTATTTGTTTATGCTGTTTGGGGAATTAAATTTCAATTTCTATTCAGGTTGGCATCTCTGGTTGGCATCTCTGCTGTGCATGCATGTGTGAATATGCAGGGTATGCTCTGGATAGCATGTCAAATGACTTCAACATTTTCTTGATGACTCTGTGTAATTTCAAAATTTGTACATATCGTCCGCATTTTCAAGAAGTGACAGGAGCCCGAGGGTATTGTTACACAAAATTAGTTTATACAAATCCATCAAAACGTGTCCTATAGAATTAACACGTTGTTTGATAGGATGCCCGTTGAATTGGCGCTATGTCGTGATATCTTTGTCTTTATGCAATAATACCCTTTAGCTCACTGTCATTTCATGAAAACACGGAAAATATACTGTATGAATTTTGGATTGATTTGTCATAGCAGTACTAGGGTACCGCTACTTGTGTACACGCCCCCCCCCCCCCCCCCCCCCCCTAAAAAATTGTTAATGATGAAATGAAATGATGAAAAATGAATTGAAACATGAAGGGATTTCAGTTTTGTCCTAGTCCAGTTGAGGACTGTGTGTTCTGATAGCACCCACATCTTCTCTTACACTGAACATGACTGTATGGCTTCTCTGATCATGCTTGCCCCTCTGATAGCACGATCAGGGGTTTATGGTAAGGACTCTGTGGTTGAGTGCACAGTTATTGTGTACACGTTCAGTGTAAGAGAATATGCAGAGGTGGGTGCTATCAGAACACACAGTCCTAAACTGGACTAGTTTTGTCCCTATTATTGATTCTCAGCTTGCATTCTTAACCATGATTCCACTTTAGATCTTGCGCACACCCAGGATTTTAACCACTTTTTGTGTTTTTATTACAACTGATAATTTATGCTGTAGATTGTTTTTAGGAAATTAAAATGATGAAAGAAAGATTAGAAAATTTACACTCTTCAAAGATGGCCACTTTAATAAACACATGTATGCAGTGTAAATGTACTCCCTTATACAAAAAAACTTTGATTTAATTTAAGACAGTATAATGAAGTAAACATGAATAAATCATATAGTTTAGGATTTTGTGTAACCTACTTAGTAATATCACTGTTGACAAGAGGAAAATATTAAACCAATTGATTTTTAATCAAACTACATCACATCCAACTCNTTTAAGACAGTATAATGAAGTAAACATGAATAAATCATATAGTTTAGGATTTTGTGTAACCTACTTAGTAATATCACTGTTGACAAGAGGAAAATATTAAACCAATTGATTTTTAATCAAACTACATCACATCCAACTCCTTGCTATTTAATACAACATGTGCATGTATCTCATGTGATGCAAACAACTTTTTTGAACGCTAAAATATATGGCTGAACTTTCAGCTAAACAAACCCTCAACATAATGCATTGCCAACACACACCCTAGAAGTTCCTGAAAGAAATGAGTCACACAGTTTGAGGTTCCCCTCAATGGAAACAAGGTGAATCAATTCGTCAGGTTATGATTGTATCATGGTAACCAATGAAACTGCATCCTGTGACTCCTGTCAAATATGAAACTACAGGGCAATGTCACCACTAGTCTAAGTTTATGGGCAATATTTGAGAAAGGGAAATCGTCTAATTGTACATGTATGTTTTTTATAATGATGTCCAACTATAGGAAAGGATTATCTCAAAAGAATTCAAGTAATCAATCAGTCAGGTTATGATTGTATCATGGTAACCATTTAAACTGCATCCTGTCAAATATGAAACTACATTACCCTAGGCTTGTAACATCGTCACTAGACTAAGTGTAAGGGCAATATTCAAGAAAGGGAGATCGTCTCAAAACATTATCAAATGTATGTTCTTTATGATAATCTCTGACTATATGAAAGGATGAAATAATCATTTACTATCTCAAAAGAATTAAAGTAATCATTCAGGTTATGATTGTTTCATGGTAACCATTTAAAATGCATCCTGTCAAATATGAAACTACCCTTGTAATTTTGCCACTAGTCTAAGTTTAAGGACAATATTTGAGAATGGGAAATTGTCTCAAAACATGATCAAATGTTTGTTCTTTATTCATAAAATCTGACTATATGAAAGGATGAAATCGTTTACTATCTCAAAATAATTCAAGTAATCAATTAGTAAAGGTTATGATTGTATCATGGTAACCATTTAAACAGCATCCTGTGACTCCTGTCAAATATGAATCTACCCTTGGAACATCACCGCTAGTCTAAGTTTAAGAGCAATAGTTGAGAAAGGGAAATCGTCTCAAAATATGATCAAATATACATGTAAGGTATCTATGTTTTTTATAATGATGTCTGACTATATGAAGGGATGAAATAATCATTTACTATCTACAATGAATTCAAGTAATCAATCAGTCAGGTTATGATTGTATCATGGTAACCAATGAAACAGTTTCCTGTCAAATATGAAACTACAGAGCAATATCACTGCTAGTCTAAGGTAACGGACAATATTTAAGAAAAGGAAATCGTCTCAAAGCAGTATCAAATGTTTGTTCTTTATAATAATATCTGACTATATGAAAGGATGAAAAAAAAAATTATTATCTCAAAAGATTTCAAATAATCAGTCGTTCAGGTTATGATTGTATCATGGTAACCATCTAAACTGCATCCTGTCAAATATGAAACTACCCTTGTAATATCACTACTAGTCTAAGTTTAAGGGCAATATTTAGCAATTTAAGAAATCATCTCAAATATATGTTTAAATGTCTGTGTTCTTCTTGGAATGAACAGTAACTGAGCATATTGTAGAAAAAAATTATGAGATCCCAAAAGGATAAAAATAATCAGATTTTATAATCAGTTTTTCATAACCATTTGGACAACATCCTGTCAAAGTCGGAACAACCCTTAGACCACATTACCAGTAGTCTGAATTTTCCAGACCCCTCTTATGAGCTTTAATCATTTAATTTCTAGCAAATGCTCTCAAGATGTCCCTTTGCATTTTTTGGAGAGCTTTGTTCAACATCTTTGCTTTCTTTCTGCTTCAGTACTATTACCCCCCCCCCAAAAAAAATTATAAAATATTTTATAAACATTTTCCTTTCTGTAGATGATGGTTATGTTGAAGGTCTATGTATCCCGCCCAAATGCTCACTTTGTGAAAACTGCAACATTTTTGTAATTTGATTCAATAACTTAAGATCTTAAGATATCTTCTGTGAATGTAAGCAGAAAGCAAAAACTGCATACATGTTAACATTATGATGATGATGATGGCCTCTTGTATAGCGCCGGTCTCCGCCACAGCTGGGCGCTCATGGCGCTCGATTACTAAAAAATAATGTCTCACAGATTTCAATGTCCTAATTAGTGCTATGGTTTATCTTTCAGTCCAAGAACTCCCAGTAGTGGTACAATTTGGTTATTCCTCTAACGACAAGGTAGTAGGGAACAGATAGGTCTTTAGGTAGGACTCAAAGGTTGATTGCGTATCTGCTCTCCTAATGAAGTGGGGAAGGCTACTCCACAGTTTTGGCCCAGAGATGTAGAAGGCTCGATCACCCCAGGTTGTACGGCTGAGCGATTCCGACAGCAATGTTTGGTCTGCCGATCGAAGACTGCAGGTTGGCGTGTGCTGAGAAATTTTATGACATCAAGCACTATTGATCATTTAAATCACTTGCAGTTCTGCATTCAAATCTTCATTGTACATCAGAACATTTCCACATGTATTGTACTTTCAGGGGCATGAATATGAAATGTAGACTTCTACACTGGATATTGGATAATATACAAGCTCAAATAAGGCAATGAAGGTGTTCTATTTCATAAAACTAAAAAGTAGGGGGAAACATACAAATGGGCTCTCAATATTTATTTATGTGTATGATCTTCAGCATAATTTGATGTTCACATTTCAAATACTACTTGTTGACGAGTGTATTACAATATGACCAGCATAATATCTGTTTGTGATTTTAGAAACAATATCATGGTGCTGGTACTGTAGTATGCATACTGTATCTGTAATCGCTATAAGACCACTTGTACACTGACAGTCGTTATAAATTATTGACAACTTCAAGGTCTATCATTGTCATCTACAAGGATACACTACTTTGCCCTTTTACACACTAATTTTTTTAAAGGCGAGTAATTATGATTTGATTTGATTTGATTTGATTTCTGCGTTCACATGAATGATTTACAATACAAACATTAAAGATAAATACACAATACAAATAAATAGTATATTTTAACATACATAGAATAGTAATATAAAAAGAGAAACAAGGTATCAAATTAATTTAAATAATGTAAGGGAACGCAGTCCTCTGAGACCGTCATTTACTCATGATCATGCACAGAATGATGTTTAACATATATATTGGAATGAAATTGATGCCAACATCGTAGACGGTTCATAAATGAACGATGATTATCCTTTACTTGCAGGCTCATTCCACTTCCTTAATGTCATGAAATGAACAGTTTTGTTCAAAAATCTTTAAGAAATATACGATGTCAAATACTCGTTTATCCTTTGTTTCCTATGGGATACATACTTGTACTTGAATGATTTTGTATTGTTTCATGTCTTTTATTTTACAATGTATTGTTTTGTTCCATTTTACATGTTCCATACTCTGATTTGTGATTTATGGAAAATAAACTTGAATTTGAACACTAAAATAAAACACGATATAAACTATTTCCAAAAAGTTAAGTGGGCCACATATAACAGAACCGTATGCCGTGTATTAAACTGTGTGGACACAACAATCGCAAGCCGGTTCCAATTTGAATAGCATGACAAGGGACCATTGAATTTGCGTTCGACGTGATTTTTTAAAATAGTTTATATCGTCTTATAAGCAGTAATTCAGAGCATGAATTAATCAAAGGCCAACCCTTTGCTGCTTTTCTGACTGGTTTCAATGTTTTCTCACTGACCATGGAGATTTTTTGGTGTCGATTTTTCTTTTTCCCATTTGTGAGACTAAAATTATGCCTTGTAGGAAGTAGTCTTGCCTTAGAAATATTGACATTTAAGGCCTTGTCCTGTTCATCTTTAGTTTGACCTATTCCCGATACCTTCATTTGGGGGTAGGGGTAGGGAGAGGACAGGAGCTAGGATGAGGATCAGAAGTGAATTTTTGTTGCTTTTTGCATATTTTGCAGTGTAGTTTGCCTATCCTCACACTCACTAAAACTAAACCTATTAACCAAATGAGAATTCATTATGTATGGCTCAAATACCCATTAAGCAAGATACTGTCGCAGTCACGATTGCTGGGCACAAAATCCAAAGGTCTAATTTCTGCTGCAATCTTGGTATTTTTAGACAGCAACTTCACAATGTCAACCCAAATACAACAAATTTCCAGTTCAGTTCGGTGTGCGTTGAGCATTATTTTAAAGAGTGGATTTGGTGCCATATAAATTATATTATTTTTATTATTATTATTATTATTATTATTATTATTATTATTATTATTAGGAGGAGGCGCCGTGGTGTTGTGGTCGCGACTCTCGCCTTTCAACTAGAGGGTCGTAGGTTCGAATCCTACCCAGGGCGTCAATTTCCTTCAGCAAGAAATTCATCCACATTGTGCTGCACTCAACCCAGGTAAGGTGAATGGGTACCTGGCAGGAATATTTATTCTTTGAAATGCCAAGTGCGCCGTGAATGGCTGCCGGGCTAAAGCCAGGGTAATAATAATGTAAAGCGCCTTGAGCACTCAGCAGAGTGGATACGTGCGCTATATAAATTGCATCTATTATTATTATTATTATTATTATTATCATTGTTGTAGTGACAGTGGCAAATTTAAGTTCCATCAATGGAAAGTGGTCAATTTTTTTTGTAATGTCCAACATCAATGTTGCCCGGATTTATTTATAATGATGATAATAATAATAATGAACGGTTACATGTATAGCGCTTATCAACTCTTCACGAGAACTCCCTCTACAAATGCAGCGTTATTTAATATTACCCTGGCTTTACCAGTGCAGCTTTTTGAAGGAATAAATTCCTACCAGGTACCCATTCACCTCACTTGGGTTGAGTGCAGCACCATGTGGATGAACTTCTAGCTGAAGGAAATTAACGACATGGGTAGGATTTGAACTTACACCATGGCGCCTCCACGGCTCATTGTATAATATTTATTTCATTTTCCCCTCAGCTTGTTGGAACCACCCTCCTTGCAATTGGAATCTATGCAGAGTTTGAGAAGAGGAATTACCAAGCAGTTAGCGATGTGCTTCTCAATCCTGCTACGGTTCTCATCGTCATTGGATCATTTATGTTCGTCCTAACGTTCATCGGGTGTGTGGGGGCGCTGAGAGAAAACATCACCCTGATAAAAATTGTAAGTTCATCCTGATTTTAAAAGGGCTTCAAATGGCTGTACTGCTTTAAAACAAACACCACTTTTTTCTTTGGGAAGAAGCATATACAGTCAAACCTTGTTATAACGAGGTCCTTGGGACCAGAAAAATTATCTCTTTATACCGAAACCTTGTTTTATCAGGGCTAAAATACAATAAAATACAAAGAGATGGGACCAGGAAAACTAACTTGTTTTAACAAGATCTCATTATATCAGTGCTCTTTATAACGAGGTTGGACTGTATTCTAATTTTGTTTTCACAGTAAGGGGGTGTTGTTCAAAATTAACTGCAAATCAACTGCAACTTTGCAAATTGTAACGTACATTTCGTTCGTGCTTGGTTTGCACATTTAACAAGACGTGCATAAACAATGATTTTTATTGGCACGTTTCGATCAATTGCAACTTTTGAACAACACCCCCTAAAAAGCTCAGTTTCATTTATAGTCTCATGGTAATGTATCATTGCTCTCCAAACTGTCTTCGAGATTTAACATTATCTGAGGTTGCCGAAATGATATCTTGGTATATTTTTTTTCTTCATTTTTTAAATTTTGCCATGTACAGTATTATTCAGTTCAATTCAATTCAAAATAACATTCCTTTTTTTTCTTTCAACAACAAAAATAAATCAATGATCATGTAAATTGTATTTTTCATTTGGATTACTATTATCATTTGTCTCCTTCTTATGCATCTTCTTCCTCGCCTTTTTTCTTGTCTTCCTGATAATTCTCATATTGCTCTCCTTCTTGTTCTCCCTCTCTCTATTCTTGTTCTTGTTATATTGTTGATTTTCTTCTTCTTATCATCATCATCACCATCATCATCATCATCATCATGTTGAGGAAAACGTGAGGTATATACAGTCAAACCTGCCTATAAAGTCCACCCAAAGGAGACAGAAAACACAGTCTTTAAGAGCAGGTAGTCTCTAACATGTAAATTGCTTCCAATGGAGACCAGAAAGGTGGTCTTTATGGACAGGTGGTATTTATATACAGGTGTTCGCAAGAGCAGGTTTGACTGTACGCTGTATAAACATGAAAAACTTCAACTTCGTGTGAGCTTGCTTACTCGTTTTGTACCTTTGATTATGCCATTTTATTTTAACTCCTTTGTGTTTTTTTCTTTCATTTAGTTCGGTTGGACCATCACAATCATATTTATCCTCCAGTTGGTAGCTGCAATCATTGCTATTGTATTCAAAACAAAGGTAAGTTCATGTAAAGGTAAATTATAATACTTGCAATGTTAAAGTAGAATCCAAAACTTTTCAAATTCATGCCAATTATTGACCCAAATCAAGAAATCTCAACTCCTCTTAAAGCCCAAGTACAGTCTTGGTAAATGCGAATATTTTCATCACCAGATTTTATCTTCAAATCTATATGAAATGAATTATAATATCATAAACATATTACACAAAAGATTGTGCGAAAAATAAACGAGTTTTGGAAAAGCTATAACCTAAAATGTGCAAATTTTTATAGCGTGGTGCTTCACCACGCTTTTTCAATATTTTCTTTCTCGATAAAGGACAACTTTCCATGCTCAGAATTGGATGAAAATTTAAGAATTTAATTGTTGTGTATATCTCTATATCATTCTATTGTCAAATCTTGGAAATAATTTTGTATATATGCTCCATAACGAGCAAAATAATGCTATAAGAGAGGGCGCTAAATATGATTTAACAGTCAAATTCAAATTTTCAAAAGTATCAGTTCGTAAGAAAATATGCTATTGTCTAAAAATGTGTAGTAAGAATCACATGTCATGATAAATATCCCCAAAATTCACATTTCTTCATCTTTACCAAAACTGTACTTTGGCTTTACGAGGGTAATAATCATACATTTTAGTCGTAATTTTGAAGTGAATTTTTATGTAATGAATCCCAAGATTAGATTTTAAGTTGGGGGACCAGTGATTCACATTCTTATTAAAAACAAGATATATTCACAATGCAAAATCAGATTTTGATATTGTACAGTCAATTATGTCTGTTGTGGTTGTTTAAGGGATACAGATGATTGGTTAATGGTGACAGGTAATTTTTATTTATAAACAGGCTTTAATAGGCAGGTTTGCTATATATTCAAATTTATGTATTTTTCTTGCCACTGAACGTAGTTACTTGGTATTCCCTTAACTGTTTGATAACAATAATACTACAATACTTGGAGTCCGGTTTGCATACATTACTTGTTGCTATGTTGGGCAAGCTTTAGGGTTGTGAAGAACAACCTTTGTGTTAAAGGTATGCATAAAATTTGCATCTATTAGTAAACCTGCCTACATTTTCTATATAGCTACCATATACCTACATGTAATCTACTGTAAATGACCTTTGTGGGCTAAATTATAAGTGACCACTATAGACAGGTGGCCACCAGAGACATATGACAAGACAGATAACACCCAAGACAGATTTGACTGGTTTAACATACACTGATGTTTTTTACATGTAGATATAAATGTATACATGTAATATAGGCACAGTTTCTCCCACAACGTCTTTCCTCCTGAATTACTGGCAAGAAGGTTTGGCATTTGACTGCATCCTGAACAAGTAATCTATGGAGGAAATGATGTCTAACCTCTATGGGCTGTTGAGAGCCAAGGAGGTTCCTATGTGAAGCTGTCCATGTATTGCTAGTTGTAGTTATCCATATATTTATAACTCTCATTTTTCGACAGATTAATGCTTATACAGTAAACCTTGTTATAAAGAGCACTGATATAAAGAGCTCTCGTTATAACAAGGTAATTTTCCTTGTCCCATCTCTTTGTATTTTATTGTATTTTGACCCTGCAGTGAATATTTTTCCTGGTATCGCATCACAATTTGCTATGCATTTTAGCAGAATTGCTATACAAAATATATTTTGTGTAGCAACTTTTTCACATAGAACTGTATAGTAAAGAATTGGAAAAGTTTCCTCAATGTCTGAAAACTGCTAATCAAATGTGAAAAGTAAAGTTATTCCCTGCCCTGATTTAACAAGGTTTCAATATAAAGAGGCAATTCCTCTGGTCCCAACGACCTCGTTATAACAAGGTTAGACTGTATTCATTTGTAGATTTCTACATGTAGTTATTCACCGATTTATACTTTTAGTTATCCATAGGTATCGGCTTGACTGTTACAATGTGTGACTAGCTTTATACACATTATCCATCAGATTTATACTTGGCATCCTGTTCAGTGCAAGTGCTAGTAATCTGTAAACGAACAATGCTTATAACGGCTATGATCTGCGTAGTGACTGCAAGGTTTTGAGAAGGAGTTATCCACAGTTTTCTATTTTGTACTTGGGCAATGGTTTTGCCCATTTTTTTTCTTGAGGACCTGGGCGGTTGGGTGCACTTTTTATAGGGCCCATGTCTCATGATATTCAAAAAAGTTTCTTACAAAGCCTTGGCCCAACATCTGGGTGAATCACATTATTTAATTAAATCATTTTATTGCAGGAATAAGGGAAGGTAGATGGCAGATCCATCTTTGTTCCAAAGAATACAGAAGTATGGCCCATTAATATGGCATGGGAAATTAATTATTTACCTTTGTTTTATTATATCTCTTCATGTGTTATTTCAATACCTTTAAATTTGATGAGCACAATTACTGTGAAGCAACGTTTCACTAATATCCTCAGGAAAACAAGACTTTTTTATATACAGAAATGTAAACAAAATAACTGGAATACAAGATTTCACTACATGTAGTTTCTCAGAAAATCAAGATATTTTAGCAAAACTCATCAACAATCTTCAAACAGTACTTCAATTACCATTGAAACTTTTCCCTAAATTGCCTCATTTAATCCCTGTAATGTTCAAACATTATTTAAAGAAGAATGAATCCCAGAGGATAATATACACCTATAAGAAAGGTATCATATACCACTACTAAACAAACAGGATCAAGCTCTAAAATAAATTCAGGAAAGTGTAAATTTCCCGATATTTTAGAACAGGTTTTCGTCTGCTATCACATTACAAGGGGGCTGCCATTTTGTTCTGAACAGATATTTTGACGTGGTCCATTGATATAATTTTCTGTGGCAAGGAAAATATTCATTGAACTGTAAAATAGATCAATCTTTGGCAAATAAGTTATGTTGGGAAAAATGTGTGATAGGTGTCCAATATTTTAGTACGACTTATAAAAAACAATTCAGCCTTCAAATTATATGTTTATACTAAAGAAATGTGCTTTTAGTGGACTTGCCTGGCATAACAGAATCTCCAGCAAGCCTTCCAGGTATTGTATTCTATTGTTTAAATACAGGTGAAAACGTAGCGTTTTGCCAAAGACCCAATATAAACACGAATGAATGACTTTTAAAGGCCACCCTGTACCGCAGATTTTTGTTTTTGTTCTGGTCTTCATCTGATTGTATAACGCTATAGATAGTGATATACAATGGTTTAAATAGCCAACCAATAATACAGATTCCTTTCTTTCATTTGTTTTGTGACAAGGAAACTTGGACTCTACTCCGCAAAAACGTCATTACTCCGCAAAAACGTCACGCCCATGCCAATAAAACACAATTCTAATGAACAAAACTTTCTTTTTTAAAATAAATCCAGACCAGTTTTAAGATATTGAAATATATGACCATATGTAAGGTATATTTTTATTCAAATTCTAAGCTTATATTTCGATCAAAGACGTTACACTCGGGGGATAACAAAATACTTTCTCGTACCAAATAACAAAATGGTAGCCCCCAGGGTATTGCTAGCAGATGAAATCTTGGCTCAGAAAATGAAAATTTATCTCCTTATGCTGTTTTTTTCTTGTACAATAAAATATTCCATTAAATCGATAAATATTACACCAACTGAAATAAGTCAATATATTTTGGGGGCTTCAATCCCCTTTAATTACGAAAGTTTCCCTAAATAACTTTCCCTAAATAATATTTAATCCCCACAGACACAGCAGTTAGTAAGTTCTGGATTCAAAGGTGCCCTAGACAACTACTACAACGATCCAGACGTCCACTTTGCTGTCGACACGACACAACAAAGGGTTAGTCACAGAGAACAACAAATACAGTCAAACCTGCTCTAGCGACAACCTGTATATAAAGATCACATGTCCATAAAGACCACCTTTCTGGTCTCCCTTGTAAGCAAGTTACGTGTTAATGAACCTGTCACTGAAGACCACCTGCTCTTAAAGACCGTGTTTTCCGTCTCCCTTGGGTGGTCTTTATAGACAGGTTTGACTGTAATACTGAAATGTAAATGGCAACTACAGTCAAACCTGTCTATAAAAACCACCCGAGGGAGACAGAAAACATGGTCTTTATTAGAGCAGGTGGTCTCTAAAGACAGGTTCATTCACACATAAATTGCTTCCAAGGGGGACCAGAAAGGTGGTCTTTGTGCACAGGTGGTCTTTACATACAGGTGGTTGCTGGAGCAGGTTTGACTGTATTCATATATCCTTTGTTTTGTTGATGATATATTGAACAGCATTGTAGTGCATGCCAGTATTTGAATGCTGTATGGAGAAGTTAAGTGTAACATGTTTCAGGGGGTGTTGCTACACAATTGCTATCAACTGCAAGCTACCAGTTGGCGACAAACGCCAATCAAAACCATACGCATCTTGTCAAAAATGCAGTCAGTGCATCAATGAAAATGGGCGTTCCAATTTGCGACTGCTTTGCAGTTGGTTTGTGATCAATTGTAATTTGAGGAAGTTCAAGTTAATGCCTTAGTCATATCTATTGATGGATAAGTCTCCCTATAAACTAATTCTTGGTTTAGAAGGCATGTTAGCCCATTGACTACCGAAGCCGGGAAGTCCCTGCATAAATTATGTGGGGATTACAGAATTCAGTAGTCAATGGGTTAAGGATCGTCCACATCTACAGGCCAAGGTAATTGCATTCGAGTCTAGTTTGCCTAAAGTAGTTTTGTTGCTATAGTTATCCATACAGCTGGTTGTGCTCTTTCGGTGCCCCACACTGCACTTTACCGTTGACGACTGACATGTGAAATTTGTATGAGTACTTCAAGGTTAATAATAATAATAATGATAATTATAACATTTATATGGCACTATATACCGGCGTTTCTAACAGAAATAAAAAAAATTAAGCGGGTAAACATGTGCACCTACATAAACACCAACCCACAGCTGAGTGAAGTAAACTAGGTTAGACCATGTAAGTCCAGTTCACTAAGTAATAAGCATTGTCAGCAGCCACTGAACAGGTTCTCAGACACAAACAACTACATGTACCTTGAGAGGTGAATTTTCAAACGAGTTTAGAAGGCGTCCTCTGTGCTCACTTTTCACTTCTATAAACATTAAACTTGTTTCTAATTGAAATAATTCTTGCCTTATCCAAACATGGATAAAGACTGATTGACAGAGATGCTGTGAAAAAAAAATCACAGGCATTCTCGGGTAGGAATCGAACCCACGATCTCCTGATGACTAGACAGGTGTCTTACCACTAGATAACCTTTTTTTTTTCACAGCATCTCCTTGAAGCACTGTCAATCAGTCTTTATCCATGTTGGGATAAGGCAAGAATTATTTAAAATTTTTATCTACCCAACACAAAATCATTCAATCGAAACTAGTTTCCGTTTTATGTTTCAGTTTAAGTGGTTGAATGCAGTAGATGTGAAGTGGCTTCTAGACATAACTAATGATATGATATGATATGATATGATATAACCAATGATAATGATATGATATGTATTGATAAAAGTTAACAAATCAATCAAGTTGGCACATTGAAAAAACAAACCATGAATTCATTCTGAAAATCATTAGTAATGCATTACGTATGTTTCTCTTCTTTTTGTACATATAGCTTGAGTGCTGCGGTGGATTTGACTTCAATGACTGGGAGAATAACATGTACTTTGCTTGTACTGGGAGGGGGAGCTGCGGAGTGCCTTTCTCTTGCTGTGTATCAACAAAGGTATGAAGAAAGGGAACAGAGAAAGAGAGAGGGACAGAGAAAGAGAGAGAGAGAGAGAGAGAGAGAGAGAGAGGGAAAGAAGGATGATATGGACTAGAGGTCGAGGGGAGGTGCATTTTTTTTTCATTTGACTTCAATGACTGGGAGAATAACATGTACTTTGCTTGTACTGGAAGGGGAAGCTGTGGAGTGCCTTTCTCTTGCTGTGTATCAACAAAGGTAGGAGAAAGGAAAGGGATCAGAGAAGAAGAGAGATTGGGGAGGAGAGGATGGAGGGGAGGAAGAGAGGGAAAGAGAAAGTGAGCAATGGGAAAGAGTTTGGGATTTATGGCAGATGTTATTCTAATGTGGCTTGAAGAGAGATATGTACATTGCTTGTACAGGGAGGGGGTGTTGCGGAGTGCCATTCTCTTGTGTGCATCACAAAACATGAGAAAAGAATATATATACAGAAAATTCAAAAGGGTGAAGAGAGAGAGAGGATGAAGAAGAGAGCGAGAAAAGAATAAGGGCGGATAATAAGGGGAAAGGCATAAGTAGAGGAATGGATGACAAGTAAGTGCTGTATAGGATGGGACTGTACATTATATGGAGGATGTTTAAGAGTCGCTAAAGAGAATAAGGATGAGAATGATGGGGAAGAGAGGAAGAAGATAGAGGAGTGGGGGAATACAAAAGATGGAGGAGGAGATGGAGGATGAAAAGGAAGAGTAGGACAAGGGATGGATGGGAATGGAATGAGGAGTGGAAAAAGAGGAAGAAGAAGAAGAAGAAGAAGAAGAAGAAGAAGAAGAAGGAGGAGGAGGACGAGGAGGGTAAAGAAGAGAAGGAGGAGGAGGAGAAGAAGAAGAAGAAGAAGAAGAAGAAGAAGAAGAAGAAGAAGAAGAAGAAGAAGGAGGAAGGGTAAAAAGGATGAGGAGAAGAAGAAGAAGAAGAAGAAGGAATAGAGAAAAAAAGAAGAAAGAAAGAGAGCAGGAAGGTGAGGACAAGGGGTGGGTGGAATGGGAGGGAGAGAAAGGGCGCGAATGATGATCAGATAGAGACAAAAATGGTTAAAGAGATATGTTAAGTCCTGTTTTGCTCAGAGCTAATTTCAATCCTTCAAAGATTTAGTAGACAATGATCTTCCTGCAACTTCATTACCCCCTCCCATTTACAGGAAGACATGGTGGTCAACACACAATGCGGCACAGGTGTCCGCCAGGGGAACCCCCAGCCCTATGCTATCGATGACATTATCTACGTCAGAGGTTGCACTGATGCATTAATAGCCTGGTTTCAAGACCATCTCAACATTATCATTGGGCTCACCATAGGAGTCTGTGTTCCTCAGGTGAGTAGATAATTAACATAATTATTCATAGATGTCAACCAGAAATCAAACACCTTTTTATACTTCTTTAAAAAAAATTGACATTTATGGATGTTATTTTCTACTTGGCACACTGTGATACCATTGTTAATCTATGGGGGTGTTGTTCAAAAGTAGCAATTGATTGTAAGTTGCCGTTGATTGGAACGTGCCAATCAAAATCATTGTTTCATGCCCGTCTTGTTAAATGCGCATACCATGTGTAAATGAACAAATCTGCAAAGTTGCAGTTGATTTGCAGTTGATTTTGAACAGCACCCCAAGTGTCTTTCTGAACAACAAGGCAATTTGCATAATTTTGCAAATGTTCCGTTGTTTACTACAGGTATTATTTATCAATGTCATCAATTGCTCTACCTATGGATGAAAAAAGTTATTCAAGAAGACAAGTCTGATGCATGTTGACATTGATAGGTTTTGAGTTTCCTCCATTTGTCTATAGAGGCAAGTACTTCTCTATTGAAGTAAAAAAGGATAGAAAAATCAAGAAATTCAATTTGTGGCATGTAAGTCGTATTTTTTTCAGCAGTAATGATAACAGCTTTTCCTTCTTTTTAATGTCATACCTTTGACAGCATTTGCTCTACAATGAAAAACACAATTTTTCAGTATACCGGTACTTTATTTCTACTTACAAATCCTTATCAATCATTATATGTCATTATAGAAACCTTTATTCTGAGGGAGTAGTGCAGATTGATGAGATGGAAATGTCTTTCAGATCACATATTTTTAACCTACCAGTAGTTGCAATCTTGATGAATGTACATACTTGAGAATACAGTCATCATTATTACAAAAAACATAAATTCTTACAAATGAAACAACATGTATAGAGCTGCCAACGAGTAGGATACTATCCTATTTATCGGGATCTTATTTTTAAAGTAGGTCATTTACAGGACAAAATAGGATATTTTATCAAAGTCCTATAGATAAAGTGTTGAAAAGTGCATGGAAGCTGAGAAAAGGATACTTGTTTCTGAAATAGGCTTTTTATGATAAATTTTTTGTAGATGAGTTTGGCAGCTCTGCATGTAAAACTGAATCGCTTTTCCTAGTGCATGTATATGTGATTAATGTCTTCATTCCTTAGATGATGTATTTTCTGTTTTACTCCTTGATTATTGCAGCTCCTCGGATGTATTCTTACTTTTCTCTTTATCAACAAGATAGAGTTAGCTCGGATACATTATTTGCAATGAAACAAAATGTATGATTTAAAAAGTCTCTTTTTTTCATTTCATTTTGCAGTATTTTACTAAAAACTACATAACGCTTTTGCTTTAAAGCCCAAGTATAGTTTTGGTAACGATTAAGAAATGTGAAATTTTGTGGGATGTTTATCATGAAATATATATTTTACACACAGTTTGAGACCATATCATAATTTTTCACAAATTGATTCCTTCTGAAAACTTGAATTTGATCGTTGGATCATAGTTAACACCCTCTGTTGGTTATAACATCATTTTGCTTGTCACCATGCATATGCTATGTTAATCCGTGATTTAACAATAGAGTGATAAAAAGGTATACACAACAATAAAATTCTGAAATTTTCATCCAATCCTGTGCATGAGAAGTTGTCCTTAATGAAGAAAGAAAATATTGATTAATTGTCGTTTGTTACAGATTTTTCAAAACTCATTCATTTTTCACAAAATCTTTTGTGCAGTATATTCTTGATACTATATTTCATTTTATTTAGATTTGGAAACAAAATTTGGGGATGAAAATATTCACTTTCACCAAAACCTTACTTGGGCTTTAATGACTTTGATTCACACCATTTCTCACTTTGAATCAGCATCATGGTTAGCTTTTCAATTAATCAAGGTTATGTTTACTCCAAGGGTGTATAATTTGGATTTTATTCAAAAGTAGGTTTTAATTACATATTGCTCAGGGTTTATCATGCGTCACACATCTTTTTGGTCATATTTTTTTTGTGTGTGTGTTCAAAAATTCATTATATGGTGGCCGGTTTCCTTTGCGCTGGTTCATGACTGCATATTCCGATAAACATTACAAATGTTCATGTACATTACGTGTGTATTCCTATGGGGGAATTGTTATTTTGTAGAGCTCTGAGGTGATGGATTGTTGTTCAATTACAAAAACTTGTCACCCAAAGCTTTGAGTTACAAAGCACTTTTGTCATAGCTCTGAATTGACAATCTATTGTTCAAGAGCATAGGCTTGGTCCCACTGCAGGAATAATAGAAACTCGGGCCTTAGATTTCAGATTTCATCATTTTGAGAGCAAGGACAATTTTTATAGGGCATATTTTTATATTTCAGTACAAATGGGTAAAAGAAATTATCCAAGGGCAATCGATAGACACTGTTGCCAGTCAGTAGGGCATCCAAGGTCAAAGGCTATCCGTTATCATTGCGAGTCAACAAGTTACAAATACAATTTGTCAGCTTACTTGTCATGTGCTGCTAACTTGAAAATAAGCATTTTATAAGAAATATTCCTATGAGCTATTAAGAGATACTAAATTGCTAGATGGCTACCCTTTTACAGAAGGCTATTTGAAAATTCAAACTGTTTTTCATCTGTGCAATATTAAAAAAAATATTTATTGAACTAGGTGAAGAACTGATAAAGGCTTTGTAGTCTGCAACATTCAGTAAATCTACATCTTTTTTTCAATATCACATCTTTTCTTTTTCCATATTCATTCACTTTAAGCATTTTAGTATTTTAGGAGGTGATCAAGTCATGAATGTGTTCATGGGATTTTAGAAATTGCATTGAAATAGTAATCTTCAATGATATATTTTTGCTCATTTGTTTGTAAACAAACAGAATTTTGCTTAATTTCCATCGTATTAATGAATCTCACTCTAACTTTGGTTTTGCTTTAATTTTGTTGCTTGTGGTGAAGAAGATTTCGAGTTGAGTTGTCTTTAATTAAATTCTAATATTTGTGGTGAAATGTTCCTTGATGCTTTCTGCTATCTGAATTTTTTTTTGGTATGGAATATGATAAAGTAATGATTATAATGTAACTATAAATAACATTTAGGCAGAACTTTCTACAGTGAAATGGATGCCGTAGTGTAGTGGACCTGGCTCTCACCTTTAAACCAGAGGGCCACGTTTCAAGTCTCACCCATGGCGTTAATTTCCTTCTGCAAGAAATTCATCTGCATTGTGCTGCACTCAACCCAGCTGAGGTGAATGGGTACCTGGTAGGAATATTTATTCCTTGAAATGCCCTGTGCATTGGTGTACGCCGGATTAAAGCCAGGGTAATAGCACTAATGCAAAGTGCTTTGAGCACTCCGCAGAGTGGATACTTGCGCTATATGAATTGCATCTATTACTATTATCATTATTAATTTACTTACATTAATATGTAAGTTATGTTATACGGGAATAATTCTAGGGCCCCGTAACATAAAGGTTTGCGATCAATTGCTAATCTGATAGCGATTGATATCAATCGCAAGTCTATGGCAAATCATGTACAAAAGTTTGCAATTGATCGCAAAATCAAATAGCGATTAATCGCAAACCTTTATGTTACGGGGCCCAGTTGGTCATTTTCAAAACATTTATTAATCATATTGCTTTTACTAAATGCACCATACCATCTTTTTGCTGTGCAGCTTGGTTTTATTTATTTTCGGTGCTCTTGATGAAGTGCTTTCATCAAGTTTTAGTTCATGGGAACATCATTGACAGTATTCCAACATCAAGGTTTATTTTAACTCCTGACAAAGCCATACTCATTTAGCCCCAAATCAAAGGGTCAAGCGAAAGCCTCATTATTGGAGTACAAACTCATGCATTCGTTATTCCTCTGTACATGTCCCTTATTGGCTTTCCAATCTAAAAAAATATTGCTATATGTTAAATTGAAAATACTGTGGCAGTGAGATTATTGAGGTATTGTATTTCGGCATACCTAGGGTATTGAATGTTTACCTCATTTCCTTTGAGGTGCAATCGGTATATTAAGATAGATGTTCAAAAATTTCACATTATTATTAGCTTTTTATATTGAGTATTATTTTGTACTGGGATTTAAGAACCCAATTCTCCTGCTCCCAAATAAAAATTTATGTTCACTTGCATGTTGTTGGTATTACATCATTTTATTGTATCAATTGGGCAATTGCAATGATTAGCATTGTTAAGCCTGCTTATCAGATCAATTTAAATTCACAAAAATACCAAGGATTCCAAACCAACAAACCAACCTGGCAAAATAAAGACCAAATTTAATTCCACTGAAAAGCGTCCAGAAAGAATGTCATAAAAATCATTTACCCTATTGTGTTTCTCCAATTATTTTTGAAAAGCACTGTGTATTATGTTCTAATACTTTGGGTCTGTCTTTATTGTTTCAGCTGATTGGTTGTCTTTTGACGTGGTTGTTCATTGGAAAGATCCGAGAGGCCCAGGACCAGTATGACTACCATCAAGCTCCAACGTCTTCTAAGATGTAACATGGATAGGTGCATCGGGGTTGAAAGGGGTGTAGAAAGGTGTAGACAGGGGTGGAGAGGGGTGCAACAAGGGGACTAAGGGGTAAGAGTGAGGGAAACATTTGAGAGACTCTGGACCAGCATGATTACCACCAGGGTGCAACTTTAACTGATATACAGGTTTATGAGAGTATGATTACCACCAAGCCCCAACTGTCTTCAAAGATAAAACATGTACAGGTGCATAGGGAATTAGAAACGGCTGCCTTCAGGGTATGGACTGGGGAAGGGAGGGGTGCAACAAGGGGACTATGGGGTAAGAGTGGGGGAAACATCTGGGAGACTCTGGACCTGAATTATTACCACAGGGGTCCAACTTCTACTTATGAGATTTGAGATTTTAATATGAAGTTGGGGGCTAAGATGGGTCTTACAAGGGAATAATGAGGAAGAAGAATGAAATAGTCCAATAGCCTCCGTACCACTAAACTATCACCAGGCTACATCATCTTTTTGTAGAATATTACTTGTACTTATGCATGGGGGAGAGGTGTGTAAAAGAGTGGATAGGTGTAGAAAGGGATGCAACAATGTGGGAAATTGTGATTAAAAAATGAACAAGATAGTTGTAGTTTGCTGAATGATATGATTGTTGCCATCTCGTGATCAATACAATTATTCTAATCCCTATTTTTAGTAAAAGAATTCAGCAGATGTAACAAACCACTTTATAAGATTTGATAGGAGCATAATACTTATATCATAGGAGCTTTTGATGGTAGGGTCCATATGTTCACTTGAATTGCCTTGTTACAGCAGACACCTCTCTAAATCATCTTAAAAAATGTCAATGCAATGATCGTGGCCTAGCAAGATTGCCACTAATATTGATTATGTCTTGAATTACCAAGATTCTATTTTATGTTAATTTTGTATTAAATTCAATCGTCCAAATCGATTATATAGTTTAGACAATAATGGCATTAGGTATTTTTACACCGCCTATTTTGATTCCGTAAATTCAAACTTGTCATTTATATTAATTTTTAATGATTGTAGATGTAATGTGTTATATTACATCATTCTATTTCCAAATGAAAAAATGACTGGTTTTCCTTCTACTGTAAAAGTAAAAGAGCAAGGAAATCTTATTGCTCTACAGGTCAAGAATTGGTCCTCGTACCTTTGTAAAGTTAAGCAAACTCGATATGTAGTGACTGTCATCATAATTTACTACTTGTGGTAGTTCATTATAATAGAAAAAATATATATTCTAAATTAGTTTAGTATTCAAAAAGCAAAGATAAAGCTACAACTTTTGTAGTTTGGTAGAGGCTGAAAAAAATATATTACTGAAATGATTCATTAACACCATACATATCTTAAAGATATATATATTTTTTTATATTCAGACCTTCATAACATTTCATCGTTATAATTTTTTGTCTGTATACTCATGAACATATGTAGAAAATGATTTTCTTGTCATGACATACATGTAGCTGAAATACTAAAGTGAACTTTCAATCAATCATGACTATAATGATACTGAATCATGACTTCATTCAATGGTGCTTCCAATCTTTCTGTAGAAAATTATTTTGTAAAATCATAGTAAAGTGAATTTTATGATGGCTTATTTTTTCAAACATTTTCTACACTTTCTAGATTAGGTACAGGTTTACCTGTATATTATTCAATTCATACAATGCCTAAGTCTTTTTGGATTTGAGAAATAGCTTCAACATATTGTGTGAATTTGATTTAGGCAGGGTTAAATGTATTTTGCAATTCAAGCAATATTTGAGAGTGCATTTCAACATTTTTTTCTTCCAAATTTTGTATTTTTTTGTACAGATAGAGATGAGACCTCAATAATATTTGACAATTAGGTCAATTTGTGCTTTATATGGTACATATGCACATGATGGGTATGCATTTGATAGTTGTTACCATTTTCACAGTGTCTGTTGTGCATTTATAAGTATTTCTAAATATCAGAGTGATGGAAGAAAGTTGCAAATAGTAGACCAGTTTCGTAATGTATTCAACTTTTATGCATGCTTTTTTTGTCAAACGCACAATGACCAACTATTTGTTCATCTGCTATTAAATTACATTTCAATAGAAGGAAGTGGATAGCACACAGTGGTTGTTGCTAGGTTGGTCAAGCTACAATGTTTGTCCAACCTAGCAACGACTATTGTAATCCCATTATGTTCTGACTGTGGAAGACATAGTTTGATTTGGGGCAGACGTGAATAAATTTGAATACATTAAGAAAGTGGTCTATTAGAAGTCAACTGCAAATCAATTGCAATTTAAAACATGATTTCTGATTAGCTTATGACCTGCTCTATTGAAAAGACATACAATTAGCAATGATTTTAGTTGGCCAGCACTATTCAACTGCAACTTGAAAGTGTTTGCAAATATCTAATAGCATCCTTCCAAAATTAACGGGCATAATAGGCCGGTTTACTGATATATTCATATTTATGTGCATTTCTTTCCAATGAATGTAGTTTCGTGTTATTAACAATACCAATAAGACTACGATACTTTGAATCCATTTTCCATATATTACTAGTTGCTATGTTGGGCAAGCCTCGGCCAAGCTTTAGGGTTGTCAAGAACAACCTTTGTGTTAGAGGTATGCATAGAATTTGCATCTATTAGTAAACCCACCTATTCAGAAACAAGAATTCTGGAAAATGCTTGCATGTAGCCTGCCTATATTTTGTCAAATTTCATTCTTTCATAGTCTTATTTTTTTCTTATTTAGAAAGCTCCTTTCTCACTAATATTTACATTGTTAATCTCATTGGACATTACTCTGCTTTAGGAAAGTATATGAATGTGAAGTTAGATTCACTTTCGATTGCTGACAATCTGTTCTTTTTCGCCTTAATTTCTATCATTTTTTTCAGCAATATAATGAGGCTTTTCTTTATCTTAAATTGACAATACCTTGCCTTTCTCCTTTTTATATTTTGTATAATAGTATATCATGTTATGAATTATGAATTCTAGCTTGCCTTTGTAGTATGTATTCAAAAGTTTATGAAAACGTTGTATAATGTTTTGTCTATTTTCTCTGTAATAGATGATAGGTTGCATGTATATTTTACATATTATGTATTTATCTGATACGGTCAATGAAAATTCATACATAAAATGAGGGTAAATTACAAACACACCTGTAAAGTTTTATATGCATATGTGAACATGATAAGATTTTGATTGTATTTGATTTCAGGGTATTATGTCTATTTTGATGGGCATATTCCGTACATTTGCAATTTAAGATATACTTCAAATATTGTAAACAAAAATTATACACTTTGGTCCGTTCCAATAGGGTAATCTAATATGGAAAGTAACCCACAAGGCCAACAAGTATTACTTAGCTTGTACAGTCAAACCTGCTCTAGCAACCACCTGTATATAAAGACCACATGTCCATAAATATTCAGAATTGAATGAAAAACGCCTTTAAATCTAAATTCATCATCAAAGACCACCTTTCTGGTCTCCCAGAAGCAATATACGTGTTAATGAACCTGTCTCTAGAGACCACCTGCTCTTAAAGACCATGTTTTCTGTCTCCTTTGGGTGGTCTTTATAGACAGGTTTGACTGTATTTCGTCTTACACATCATGGGGTGTGCCAACCAGTTTAGAATTTGCAAGAATATAGAAATGGAAATGTGAATAACCAAAATATTTAGTTCAGCTATTTTGTTATTCACGTTTTCATTGCTCTTTCCTCATGCATATTCTGGAACGCCTTGAATATGATATGGCCTGTAGCATCTCACTGCTTGTAAAGTAACAATTTTGTATGAAGCAATTTCTGTTAACATGCACAATTTTTGTTGGCAGCCATGCAGACAGTGTGTGTCAAGGATCATTTGTAAATTTTGAATCAGCAAAAATGATAAAAAATTGACAGAATGTTCCAAATATTACAAATTTTCTTTAACAAAGGAATCATGGGGTAGAACTCTATTTGCAAAAAGATTGCATGAATTTATTGATATGTATAATTAGCAGCGTTATATTTTCTAGATGTAGAGATATAAAGCTGGATATATGAAACAAAATTGTATTATTGATGAATTCTTCATTGGAATGATTATGTGTAAGATTCAATTTATATGAACAAAATGCCTTATTTGATTCGTAATATGAGAAAATTAGAATTGCAATTTGGAAATTTCAATAAAATCATACATTTCCATATAAGATATTTAGTCATGTATATGTTCGTAATGTACTCTTTCCTGTATCTTTTTTTAGTGGGAGGGGGACGTCAGAAAAAATTAATGAGGATGAGTGAGTTTGTGAATTTGTTGTTTGTATGTCCATTTGGGTGTAAAAGTTCCTAAATTTCCTAACCATTCAATGAACATAACAGATTCTCATTCTCGTTGCGTCAAGCAAAGACTGAGTAGGTTGTTAAAATCACATCCCAAAATATAAATTGAACGCATGATGATGTCAAACTAGTAACAACCTTATTTTATTTGAAATAAATTGATGTAATGATGGTGAACTTGGTGCTGTTGGTGCTGCTGCTGCTGCTGATGATGGTGATGATGATGATGATGGTGATGATGATGATGATGATGATGATGATGAGGATGATGGTGATGATGATGATGATGATGATAATGATGGTGATGGTGATGATGATGAGGATGAGGATGATGATGATGGTGATGGTGATGATGATGATGATAATGATGATGAGAAGGATGATGATGATGATGATGGTAATGATGATGAGGATGA
>BQKZ01008620.1:10767-26538 GCA_036244855.1 Temnopleurus reevesii
CATTCGTCGATATCTACAAAGTAACAGTTGGTAAAATTAAGGAATGCATATGGTTTAAGATATTATTCTTTGAGTTTACATTTCATTTTAGAGGTTCCAAAGTTACTTTCATGGTTACCGATCTTGATTTTATAAATCATCAAATGGAACACCATTCCTCTTAGTTTTCATTATATTCCAATCTATTAAGTTATCACACACTTCTGTTCGTATGATAACCTTGAAACTTCATACTCACCAGTACAAGATGTTCCGTCACCAGTGTATCCATTGTTACAGGCACACGTAAAACTTCCAACAGTATTGGTACACGTGGCGTCAGCGTGACAGTTGTCTGTATTGTCCGCACATTCGTCGATATCTACAAAGTAACAGTTGGTAAAATTTAGGAATGCATATGGTTTAAGATATTGTTCTTTGAGTTTACATTTCATTTTAGAGGTTACAAAGTTACTTTCATGGTAGCCAAAATAAAACCTTATTTTGACTTTTCTGTAAAAAAAAAGAAAGAAAGTGAGGAATAAGAGACAGAATAATGGATGAGTTGCCACATAGATTTCGTCAAAGTAAAACAACAATTGAAAATTCCTAACTTTTTAGTGGACATTGTTCATTTCAATGCCCTTTCTCCAGTGAAAGCCTGATAATGTTTGGATGGGTTACACTTTAAAAACACACTTTCTAGATATATTTTTTTTATGCCTCCGCCACCGTAAGGTGGTGCCGGAGGTATTATGTTTTCGGGTTTGTCCGTCCGTCCGTGCGTCCGTCCGTCCGAACATTGTTACCGCGATAAGTTCAGAACCGCTTGACGGATTTTGACCAAACTTGGCTCAAGTATATATAAGCATGTGAGAATAAACCGATTAGATTTTGGGTTCAATGGGTCAAAGGTCACAAGGCCCCAAAACTTGTAAAAAATCACCCAAATTAGCTTGTTACCGCAATAAATTCAGAACTGCTGAACAGATTTTGACAAATCTTGGGTCAAGTATGTATCAGCATGTGAGGATGAAGTGATTCGATTTTGGGTTCAATGGGTCAAAGGTCAAAGGTCACAGACCCCAAAAACCTGTAAAAAATCACCCAAAATAGCTTGTTACCACAATAAGTTCAGAACTGCTGTACAGATTTTGACCAAACTTGGCTCAAGTATGTATAAGCATGTGAGGATGAAGTGATTAGATTTTGGGTTCAGTGGGTCAAAGGTGAAAGGTCACCGGGCAGAAAAAACTGATAAAGCTCATTATTGTTGTAACTTATAACAGAAAAATTGAACAAATTTCTTTCAAACTTACAGTGTGTAGCTCAATTATGTATAAGCATGTGAGGCAGAACTGATGAAATTTTTGGTTCACAGGGTCAAAGGTCGCAGTGCTCAAAATTTGTAAAATGTTTTTGATTTCTGATGGCATGGAACAAACAAGCCGTACATATCGTTTCTTATTGCGTGATGGCGGAGGCATAAATTTCGATCGTGCGCGGTCGAGGATTCATCTAGTTTTACTAATCAAATAAAAGGTAGTGATGGTTACCAATCTTCATTGTTATACCTCCACAACCGTAAAGCATTATGTTTTTTTAATTCTCCGTCAGTCCGTCCGTCCGTGCTACTATCGGGAAGTGTTACAGCAATAATTTCAGAACCACTGAACAGACTTTAACCAATCCCACGGTCAGATATCTATATTGCATTTAAGGATTAAATTATTAGATTTGGGATCTAGGAGATGAAAGGTCAAAGGTCACAGGGAGGAAAAAATTGTAAAATCATCCAAAATAGCTTGTCACCGCGATAACTTCATAACTATTGAAGAGCCAATTTTAATCAATTTTGGGTCAGGTCTGCATAATCATGTGAGGATGATCTGAATTACTTTGGGGTTTAGGAAGTCACAATACAAAAACTTCGCGGACATCCTGCATAGACGAGCGAACCTTTTCACGAACCCCAAAGCAGTCCGAAAAATTGACTTTTTTCAATTTTTTTTTCAGATTTCATGTCAGTACACAAAAACTCATCAAAATAAGGTGTGATGAGCATGTCTCGGAGATATGACCAAAAAATGACCCTCTATAGCCAACCTCTATTCTTTTGTGTGTTTGTCCTCAAATATTTTATACTAGTTCAATTGACAATGTCACAAATGTGTATCACCTAGGAGCAATTTTGCTGATCGATTCATTTTTAAATTAAAAAAAAAATAAATAAATTTTCAATGCAGATGTGGATGAATGTGCCGCTGATACAAGCTCTTGCGATGCTACAAATGGAGGATGTACAAACACTCCAGGCTCATACACATGTACTTGCAATGTTGGATATGCACTGAATGCTGATGGAAGCACTTGTGATCGTAAGTTACAACCATATCTAAGAAGATTAAATCGGGGCAAAATGTAAAAGTGCAAGAAGCCTTTTGATAGGTTCAAACATATAACTTCTGGGCACTATATGCGCACATTATAGGGGGCCGATGGTCAGAGCTAGGGGGTGCCAAATTTTGATGCCCAAAGGGCACCAAAATTGCTGAAAGGGGGCACAAATTTTGCTTGTCAGGTCAGCTCCGGGAAGGGGGCAAAATTTGATCTCAGCCTTCTTGAGGAAGGGCGCCCAAGTTTTTAGTAGAAGACTTTTTCAGTTCCCTGGGGGCGCCAAATGCTACGTACACTGTCACGAGTCAGGGGAGGTCGGGTATCGTTAAAAATACCAACAAAAACTTTTCTTTTAATCACATGAGGGGGTACATAAAACCTACATGCAAAATCTTTAACAAAAGAATTAATTTCTTTCAACAAACACACCAAAAACACATAAAAACATGTTGACTTCTAAAGGGGGCAAAAACACTATATGCAATATCCAAAGAAAAGAATGGATTTCTATCAACAAACAAATAAAAAAACAAATAATAACAGATTCACTACTGAAGGGGACAACATTCAGCTGCCAGAAAATAATGAGAGTTCAATCGTCAGAATGCTACTTGCATACATTAACGTTGGTAGGTTGGACAAACATTGTAGCTTGACCAACCTAGCAACAACTACTGCTTTCTATTCACATTCCTTCTATTGAAATAGGAGTATATTATATCAGGTGGACAAAATAGTTTACCATTGTGCATTTGACAAAGAAGCGTGCATAAAATTTGAATACATTACGAAAGTCGTTTATTTTAAAGAATTGGCAGTGTAACTAAATCATTTTCTCTTGTTTTGCCTATTGAGCAGGTTACTCGAAGTGAGGTACATGAGATCTATATCCCTTATTCAAATCGGCTCGTGATTGTTGTGTTTGCACAGTTCACGGATCAATTGTCATATGACCCACTTTAATTTATGGAAATAGTTTATAATAATGATAATAATAATATAGATTATTTCTATAGCACTAAAAACAAAGAGTACCGTAGCGCTTTACAATTTAATAGAACAAAAAATCAAAACAATTTGATTACTGTGGGAAAAGGTAAGTCTTAAGATGTTTGTTAAACGTACCGGAATTTGAAATTGCCCGTATTGCAAGAGGGATAATGTTCCAGAGTTTTGGAGCAGCTACCGAGAAGCCAATTATTGTGTTATTTGATTTTAATAACGAGCAACAAAGAGTGTTATAGTTAACATCCGTTTTTTTTTTATCACTTGCCTTCTGCACAAGTTGACCCAGTGTAGCCAGTTGAATCACAATTACATGCGTTGCTTTCACATACTCCGCCATTCAAGCATGCTCCTTCAGCACAATTCTCTGGAGGAAAAAAATGAACAGAATTTTTCATAATGCAATGCACCTATCCTGTTTTAAAATCAGACTTAAATGATGAATAAGTAAACAAGCAAGAATAATAACTGGGAATATAATCATCTCCGAAATCTGTTCCCATTTTTTTACAGAAAATTTTAAGTTTATAATCTTCTACTTTGCATTTTTCTGGAAAAAGGGTGATGAAGAAAATTAACACATTTGAATAATAACTAGTTCATTCTCTTCTCCACATTGCTCAGAAAAAAACGCATGATCATTGAGGAAATATTACTATTTGAAATATGTTGTTGTTTCATGTAGTTAGGGAAAGGTACCGGTAGTTTACACTCCACTGTGCACTATTCTGAAAAAGCACGTAAATATGCAAAATTATGTATTCCCAGTGTTTTTTTTTCAATCTTGGGTTTAGTTTTCACTTTGTTTTCTTCTTTAGCAACATCACTCATATTATCGAACGGAACACAAAATCATGAGGGTTTATTATATATATAATGCACGATCTATCATAGATTATGCTCAATTATGTGCACAATAAATGATAAGTTAACCAAGTGCAGTTTTGATTCATCAAGGCAGTGGGCCGAGATGAAAATACCTTTGCCCGGGAAATGATTGAGTTATCTGGATTTTGTACAGTCCAGAGGCCTGTGACGTAAAAGACGTGATAATAATAATAATAACAATAATAATGTCTTATTTACCCAGGGTAGCCACATTCAGCTGTAAACTAGCTGCTCTTCCAGCGGGCCCTGCATAACATAAAGTTATTATTACCCTTCTCCTTTCATAAATGCCGAGCGCCTGGCAAGACGGCAGATGGTCCCATTTTTGTAAGTCTTTGATATGACTTGGCCGGGAATCGAACCCACGACCTTCCGTTCATGGGGCAGACGCTCTACCACTGAGCCACACATTGACCGATGATTAAATTTACAATAAATAATAATCTAGTTCTTTTACGTTACAGGCTCCAGATTATAGATTAATTACCACAGTAAAAAGGACCCCGATCTGACATTACAGAAGAGACAGCAATTTAAATCACATTACTGTACAAGCGTAAATTTCCCACTCACACACACATAAAAATAAACATGCATGATTGTACATTCCTTTTGGGATGCAGGCATACACGTGTAGTGTACAACCATGCATTATTACAAAATTCTTGCACAGTAATGCTAATGCCAACGCGTCGTACTCTATATGATTGCATCTTACGATTACACGTGATTCCATCTTCATTTAATGTATATCCAGCGTTACAGGTACAGGTGTAAGATCCCACAGTGTTTGTACATCCTCCGTTTGTTAGGTCACAAGCGCTTGTGCCAGCAGTGCATTCATCCACATCTGCAAAAAAAATTATAAAGCGAAAAATTAGCTGAAAAAGTTCATCAGTTGGGTATTTAATAATTATTAAATAGATTCTCTATTCACCAACAGGGTAAACACAAAAATCTGTGTATTAAAAGTTGTCTGAGGCTGTGAAAAAAGCAGCATCTGGAAGGGATTTGAACCTGTGACCTTTGGGTTACTAGACAAGTGTCATAACCACTAGACCAGAGTGCTTGAGTGATAGGGTTCTTTTTTTATGACGATATACAATAAGTGGGCAACTACAACACACAGATTAGTGTGTATGTTCTATTGGTTGGTGGATAATCTATTTAACTATAAAGAGATAGATATTCTTTTCTGTAGTTTCAAATTTGTACATTTACTTGTGTACATATTTACTTAGGTTATGTTGTAAAGCGCCTAGAAGCATTGCATGAGGCTCTATAAAAATATTCATATTATTATTTATAAACGATTTACAACATAATGATGAAAATTTTGAAGAAGAAAAATTAACAGCAACTTGATAGTACATGTACAAAATATTTATGAACATATTTCACTCTCTTCCTGCATATTTTCAATTAACCAGAATTTGTGCTTTTCTAATCAATTACGGATAGTGTATTTCAGTCAAAATTACTACTTACCGTTACAAGTGGTAGCTCCGTCACCACTGTAACCGGCGTTACATGCACACGTGTAACCTCCGGGAATGTTGGTACATGAAGCATTGGTGTGGCAAGTGTCGGTTCCAAGTGTACATTCATCGTCATCTACAAATGTTGCATAATGATACATTCAATTTATCATCGACTCGATGTACAAAACGATGACCATATTATCCGGAATCCGTGCTACCCACCAAATGAACATGTGACAAACATCATATTTTTGAGGAAAACAAATTTATAAAACGGATCATATCTTGTTACAATAGCCGCTTCATATTTTTACAATCTGTTATGAAACAGGCCCTACATGTACATAACATACTCAACATATTGTAATTTAGTATACATGTACTCAACACTTTCAACATTTCTGTAGAATAAGACGTGTTATGGGACAATAGATCCGTACGCCATGTATTGAATTATGCAAATATAACAATCACAAGTCGGTTCAGATTTCAATAGCATTACAAAGGAACGTTGAATTGGTGTTCGACTTACTTTTGCGGAAATGGAATACTAGTATATTGTGTTACTCCGTAATCAACAACCAATATCGACCGTCTTAAAAACACAAATATCTACCTATTCATAATAATAAAACGCATGCACACTTTTGTTTGGTGTAGATACGAATTTCAGCCCTCCATGTGCCATCTTTAGCCAAACTTTCAATTCCAGTTTTTATTACTGATTATAATATTATAATTACCAGTGCAGGTTGTTCCGGTACCAGTGAATCCAGCGTTACATACGCATGTAAAGCTTCCTTGGGTGTTGGTACAACCCGCATTGGTGTCACAAGTGTCCGTTTCAGCTGTGCATTCATCGATATCTGTAAATGATAAAAAAATGATGCACTCACACACAATATTCAATTTCAATCAAATTCCAAATTAACATTTATTTTTCCTTAAATAACAAAAAGGAAATAAATGATGTACACTAACAATTTACAACCTCAGTCAAATGATAGATAATAATAAGAGTAAACAGATCTGAAGGAAAATGGCACGGAATCAGAAAGAAAGCTTGTGTTGGATGCGCCAACAAATACGAAAAAATATAATATAATATAATATAATATAATATAATTTTATATGAGTATTACACTTGTTTTTATTTTATTTTACATTGTCATACCGTTTAAAAATAAGCCAAATTGTAAGCCAAAATTAAGCCAACATCCGGAGGAAATGCATTACAATGGAATCAAGAGTTAGCATCTATTCTTATGAGCGTTTAGAGTGATAACTTGTTTTGAGTTATGCACAGTTATTATTTATATCGTACTAACATATTGGTGAAGAATGTATTACATTGTTCTTGACTTTACAACCTTTTTACACAACCATGTGTTAATAATAAAACGTTAAAATTGACATTTATCTTTTCAATTCAATTTCAATTTAAATCATTTCACATCTCTTTAAAAAATACATAAAGTCTTTAAAAACATGTAAAGTGGACTAATCAAGTCTTGCCTTATAAGCAGCCGAATAGCTGACCAGTATGAATGCAAGAACACAAATAACCCTGTCATAGCAACAGGGATCCTTACATTGTATGGGAAGGAGCATAGAGTTGACTATTGAATTATTTATACGTATAGGCATTAGCAAAATACAAACCCTTAAAGACCAGAGCTTGAGGAAAATCAACCAGGCTTCAATCGATGGCTTGATATACATGAAGCATAAATACAGATAACTGAATGTCAAATTCTCTCTCGTTACCATAATAAAAAGCACTAAACATTATTTGTCCGCCTCCTCCCAATGCAGGGGGTGGAAATGTGATCATAATGGTGATGACGACATGCTGTGTGCATTGCCTCGTTTCACTTCATTGATTTACACAGTTTACTTATGTATCTAACAAAAATAGATCTTACATCAATGCATAAAATCGCCTATAAGTTATCAAGAACATGTATACAGTTAGAAATTATCTATGATGTGCTTAGATAACTAATGAAAGATAGACCTGGGAATAGTTTTATGCACATCTTATCAATCATATTGCATAAATCGGGCCGAAAACACCTAATAGTGCGATCACTTTTCAACAGAATTTGGCGGTATCGCTAATTTATTAACCAATCAGCACTTCCATTGTTCATTGAATCTGCGCCTCCTAGGAATTTCTATTCATCCCCCGCTTGTCACGCTTGTACGCGCTATTCATCACGATCGCTTCATTATTTACTTTACATTCTTGACAGATTATCTTGCTCTGTCATTTCTGCCCTGAATAAATTACGACGGCTCGTTTCAAGAGTGAAAATCAAATTTACAATTTAAATCACATTTTAAGGAATTTTATTTGACGGGGTAACATAAATGTTAATTATACCAACTCTTTAACCATCTGAGCTCATCCTTGTTCAATTTTCAGACACGTACGAGCTTTAATTTTTGTGTTCTTGGCGATTTTGTGTATCAATGTAGTGAATATTTTCGTCATATCCATAAGTAAACTGTGTAAATCACTGAAGTGAATCAAGACAGCGGCACACAGCATGTCGTCATCAAGTTTTTCCTCCCCCGCAAATATATTGATCCCGGCCGTGCTTGGGAGGGGGTGGACAACAAGTTTTAACATAAATTTGTGCTATAGCGAAGTGAAATCTAATTTTCAATCATCTGTACCTGTATTATCTGTCAACTTAGTTCTCGATTGAGGCATAATGTAGGCATGTGCGAATTCGGTCACGCTGAGGTCTTTAAACGGTTACTCCACGCCAAAAATAACTTGCTTTGATTAAAAACGCAAAAATTAGAGGAACATATAAAAAAAAAGTTTGAGTGAAATCGGACAATGAATAATTAAGTTATGAATTTTTGAAATATTTTTAAAGATCATTCAAATCTTTATACTTTTAGCAAATTGGCAACTTTGGATCACGTGACATGGCATGGTGATGACGTAGGTTCGTCACTTCTCTAAAATTGGCTATTCGTACACCCATGATTGCTTTTTACTCCCTCGTTTTTTAAAATTCAGAGCAAATCACCATTTGCTGATGAATTTAATTTAATATATATTGAACAATTATGATTAAGGAATGTATAGCTTCAAAATAAGTCTTGCATAAAAGATGAAACAATGAATAATTATTGAATAGATATGATTTTAATAAGCAATTAATAATTATAAGATTTATTGATATTTTGAATTTCTCTAATTGAGAGAATGTAATAATATTTTCAACACTACTTCAATAAAGATTGGCTTTGTGTATGTTATATTTGTTTTGTTATATCAATAATATATTTATTGTAATGTATATAATGTGCAGCAGGGCTCCCTGGTAGAGCAGGCCTTCTTGGCTTGAAAGGGACTACCCTGCTTTTTAAAGAAGACAATATATAAAAAAAAATAAAAAATAAAGATTCTTGTTCTAACGATTTCAATTATGCTATTAATTGATTGCATAGCATAGAAATAAATATTTCAATAAATATTATCTTTGAAATCATATTGTTTTTCTACAATTGTTTATGTTTGTTATTGTTTTTAAAATCCTATTTTCTTCTTTTTTGTTCTATTTTGTTCATTGTTAATCCAAAGTGAAAAAAAAATAATATTTTTTTACCAGAATTTACATTGGTAATCGTAGGTTTGCTGTTGTGAAAGCGTAATTAAAACACAAAATACACATTTCTTATTAAATGTATATTTTATTAAAAACATATTTATCTATATAATTTTAATATATTTTATTTATAAACAATATTTCGGATGCTATAACCAAAGAATATATATTCAATGCATTTGTCGAGAAAAGGGGATTGATTTTGCGTCCAATGGCTTTCAAACAGAGCATAAAAAGCATAAAAGAGATATAATACACTTATTCTAAAGAAATGACGAACCTACGTCATCAACACATCATGTCACGTGACCCGAATATGCAAATTGGCTAAAAATATAACTGTTTTTAAAATTCTTTAGATATTTTTCAAATATTCATAACTTTCTTATTTGACTGAGGCATCGTGGCGTGCGCCTGTAACCAAGCTGTTTGGGACAGTCATAAATGACCTGTGTTGGTCGTGGGTTCGATCCCGGCCGGTCGCCTCTTTCTCTCTTTCTTCTTCTCCTGGCGTAAATCTTCAAATTTTAATGATACACGCCGTAAAAACCGAATTTCTCTCTCTCTCTCTCTCTTTATTGTCCGTTTTCGCTCATACCTTTTTTTTTATCTGTTTGTCTGATTTTTGCGCTTCCAATCAAAATTTCTGGCGTGGAATCCTCCTTTACTTTTGTTGTCACCTTCCAATCAAAACTCACATGCACTGGTTAGATATGATAATACACAATGTATACATTTTTCATTATATATTGTACTGAAATTTCCTCAAGTTTTATTTTATCACCAGTAAAACCTTTTTAAGTAACAAAATTGAGACTTACCGTTACAAGTGGTCGTTCCGTCACCAGAGTATCCAGCGTTGCATGCACATGTAAAACTTCCAGCGGTGTTGGTACACATGGCGTTGGCATGACAATTGTCATTGTTATCAGTGCACTCGTCGTTATCTATAAATTATTCATGAATGTTATTCATAATGTCTGTCCAGCATAAAACATGCAATATAGCTCAGTCAGTCATTTTGCCTTAATAGTCAATGTGTGCCCAGCATAAAATAGATGTCTTTTATTGTTTGTTCGGGGAGAAATTTATAGGGGACGCAGTTGGTAACTTTAAATATTAAAAAGACGAATTAAAAATTCAGTATCAGCCGCGCGTTCAGTTTCATCTGCAGGCCATTGCTTTTATTGGTAGTTGCTGTATTTTTGTGGTTTTTTTGCTTAAAATTGAACAGTTTTGAATTGCCGATTAAATAACAATAATAGTACGAATAATAACAAAAAACACAAGAATAGTGTTAAACACCACTCGTATTAATTAAGTGGCACCCGGCATTGCATGGAATAAAACGTTACTCATTTTGAATGGTGCAGTTTTCGTCATTTTTGGTCTTCACATGTTTGACACTCCAATTTCATATTCAATCTAATTTATTAGATTTCTGATTATTTTTCTGATCTTGATCAATACTAAACACAGAGTTGAGTTGATTGAAACCATGGTTTTTGCAGCTCGTTATCTTTCTTTCCCACTCTCACACCCAAAATTCAACACTCAAACTGTTTTAATATAAATTCAGAGAGTTGTTACATTGCAGCACTGATTGAGTATGCACTGCAAAAACGCTGGTGTTAAATTTAACAGCAACCGGAATCTATATCGTACAACACCAGAAAAGTGTAAAAATAACACCAGTTCGGAATCAAATCACATATTTAAACACCGACTGGTGTTGTTCAAGGCCTTAAACGACACCAGTTGGTATTGAATTATATCAAATGGATTCCAAACTGATGTTATTTTAACACTTTTCTGGTGTTGTCATATATAGATTCCGGTTGGTGTTAAATTCAACACCAGCGTTTTTGCAGTGTGGAGCCTTTGACTTACCGGTACAAGTGGTTCCAGTTCCAGTGAAACCACTGTTACATGCACATGTAAAACTTCCAACAGTATTGGTGCACAGGGCATTGTTGTCACAATTGTGTGCGTCGGTTGTACATTCGTTGGTATCTGGAGATGAATGATCAAAACGCATACTGATGAATTTGATTTGATTGTTTTAATTCATGTTTCTTATATAAGATCTGCCCCTAGTGGGTGTCTTTTTTTTTGGGGGGGGGGGGGAGCAAAAGCCATAAAAGAGCTCGGTCACTTTTCCCCCTAGCATGATTATTTCCTTCTGCACAATTATGCATGTATTACAGTAGATTTGATATCCAGTTGATGTAAAATAAAAAGGGGATCAATGAGCAAAAATATTTTCATTCAGTGACATGCCTCCCTAGACAGCAGGTTAGTAGATTTTAAGTACGTTTAGGGAGATCCGGAGCTTGGTTCTTTGACTTGATCAATGAATAAATTAAATTTTATAATAGTTTTTCCATCCGCTCATGTAAAAATCCATAGTCAGCTTTACAAAGGTAGAGATGATAGGGCGAGGGTGCGATGGCTAAACTGAGGTTAAGGTGCTGGAGGACAAACGAATGTAACTCTGCTTAATAAAAAATTAGAGGCGGGGTTATGTCCACATCTTAACACCGTTCGGAGCATCAATTGTGCATTAATTTGAGTACTTTCGCTGAAGTATTTACGACACTCTTCATCATTGGTAAATTCCTTGCGATTGACACTTGCACGACTTTTGGCCAAGATTTTGTTGTGGCGAGTCGTGCCAGTTTAGGACACGAACTGGGATGATCCCACACTTTCCACGACCAGTTGATGCATAGATAACAACCAATAACAACCAGTTCACGAGTAATGATGATGAATTTATATTTAAAGGCGTTTCTCATTCACGAATGCGGGCCTATGTGTATCTACATTGCACAAACTGGCACGACGAGTTCACGCATATAGCTTGCGCATAGATTACACACTTCCCGCATTGGCACGAGTTTGCAGAATTTGTAGTGGGTCGCGATCATGTTATGTCCCTGGGATCGACACTTGATCTGCATTACTGAGGGCTATTGCCATTAGTGACAGTCATGGGATAGTGCGCACTGCCACCTATTGGCACATATATCCTCCCGAATCGTCCTGATTAGTTCGCCAACAGTTTTCAAATAGTTCAGAAACAGGCCCCAAAATCTTGTCGTGACCCAAATTTTGAACGATTCCAACAAAGCACGCAGTCTCTACGAGTTTATTCACACTTCACGCCAGTTCACGACTAGTTTACGAACTGGCACGATCTGTAAAGCCAGGCTGACGCGATTTTGTGACACGCATAGGTACGACTCGAGTCGTGCCAATGCGCAAACTAGTCGCAAAATGGCATGAAGTGTGCGTAAGCTTGTCATGACTACGTTCTGACAAGTCGGGACGAGAATTTTGAAATTTTCACAATTTGGGCCACAAAATAAATTGGAGACCGAGTCGTGAACTATGCGCAAACTATTCATGAATTCATCGGGTTGCAGTGTGTGCCATGCCACGACTGTCACGAACTGCCAGAAATAACCCCCAATCATCAATATTTGGTGTCTATGTTATGCCAGAGACACACCATGATCGCGACACTGTCCGAATTTTTGCGAAAACTAGTCGTGCAAATGCGGGAAGTGCGTAAACTCGTCGTGCCAGTTCATGTCATTGTGACCATTCATGAAATTTGAGCGAACTAGTCGTGAACAGTGCGAAATCCTCCCAATTCGAGCCTTATAATGGCATGACTTGCCACTAAATATCATGGTCAAAAATAGTGTCAGAATCAGCCTGGCTTTATGCTGTTCCATGAGATCGCTCGGATTTGTTTTTTAATTTGATGATGAATAAGATCATTTTATCAAGAAGCTATGTAAATACAGTACAGAACTGCCTAAAATACATGTATATACTCTTTCCCCCGTGGAATTATGATTAAAATTAAAAAGAAATACATAACATCTATGTATTTTCATAAGACTGTTGGAAATTTATTAGGTTTACATCACTTTTTCAAATTATAAGTCTTACCAGCACAAGAAGTTCCGTCCCCAGTGTATCCTGCGTTACATGCACAAATAAAACTTCCAGCCGTGTTTGTACATGCGGCGTTGATGGTGTCACAATTGTGTGTATTAGCTGTGCATTCATCAATATCTGCATATGAAACATGTTAGAAGATGAATGAATATGATAAAAACATAGATTAAGAGAGGCCTTCCTGTAATCTCATGCAAAGTGCAGATCATCTTGCTATTAACAGAAGTGTATAACCGGACAATTCTTCAATTATTTATTTATTTTTTGTTTGTTTTGGGTGGTGGGAGTTAGCATCTGTTGTATGAATGTGAAATTTAAAGAGCATATTTCATTTAATAACCATCTTAATTTTGCAGACCTTATGATCTTCAAAATTTCTGTTTTCTTCATGAATGATTAAAGGGGAATTACACCCAGACAATAATATAAATGAAGAAAAATCAGATGAACAAACTGTGAAAATTTGAGCAAAATTAGACTATCCGTTCAAAAGTTATGAATTTTCAAAGTTATCATTTCCACCTGTGCTGGGCATCCTTGAATTGGCATGCAAATAGCTAATTAGCAAAATCTGTGATGTCATACATGGAGAACTCCTCATTCACTTTGTATATAAATTGATTGAAAATGGATCAATATCATATTTCAAAGGAGGAATCAACCCCGTTCTTTCTGGAATGCTTGCAGAATTGATGTGGCTATAATATATTTAACCGAAAAAATAAGATTTTGTCTACTTTTCTGGAAAAAGAGAAAAATGTGCAATTTTGTGAATGGAGAGTTCTCCATGTTGGCAGTCATTTTGTTCCTTTTCGTTTGCCAATTTAAGGAGCCCATGAGGGGTGTAAATCAAAACTTTGAAAATTCATAGCTTTTGAATGGAGTATCCGATTTTGCTCAAATTTTCAGATTGTTCATCTTATTTTTCTCCATTTAATGATAACAATTTAATGTCTGAGTGTAATTCCCCTTTAATGATGATGTTTAAATATATTTTTGGCTAGTAGTATGAAACCATGGGAACAATAGTTCAAAGTAAGTGGGTGATTCTCTTCATAGGTGAATGATAATAATGATAATAATAATAATAATAATAAACCCAACATTTATGTGGCAATTTATTCTCACGTTTCTAAGCGCCTAGATATTGGTAAACTGAATCCTTAACTGTCAAATTAAATTGAATTGATTTACAAAAGAGCAAGGAAATCATCCTTTAGTCTCGAGTTCTTATTGTGTTTTAGTCTTCTTCACTGCATAATTCTACCCGTGATGTTATGTTGTTTTAGAGAATAAATTCTTGTGGAGCTATGTTACCATTGTTTCAACTTCATCATTCGGCCTATAGGTGTACCATGAAAGTTAAGACCTGGTCACACCGGTCAAGCGGTGCTGGAGCGAACCTGAAGCGGAGACAAAAATTGATTACCGCTCGTAACCGTTCACTACCGCTTAGCATAAGTTGACATCCGCTAAAGCACCACTTGACCAGCTCTCTAATCTTTCATGGTCCCTAGCTCGGAAATGCAAAAAATTTTGAGCCGCGCAAAAGATTGCGAGCGATGAGGAGAGGGCAATTTCCGCTCTGGCAAAGTTTACCACCGCTAGAACACCGACCTGGCACCGCTAGACGCAAGTTCTTGGCCGCTTGGATCCGCTAGGGCAACGCAGAGCGACATCATGCGCATGTGTGCTTTTATTCGCCGGAAGTTTAACCCTAAAAAGCCATCCCCACAATGGCTCAAAATCACGATTTAGTCTACAAAGTCAATGCAAATTATGTTTTCAGTAAATATTGATAAAATATCCTTACGTTTATGGGATGGTTATGGCATATGTACAGTATATGTAAAAAACACCCAAAGTAGCTTGCTACTGCAATAAGTTTAGAACTGTTGTACAGATTTTGACCAAACTTGGCTCAAGTATGTATAAGCATGTGAGGATGAACTGATTAGATTTTGGGTTCAGTGGGTCAAAGGTCAAATGTCATCGGGCAGAAAACTTGTACAAAGTCAACCGATATAGCTCGTAATTATTATGACTTATAACAGAAGTGTGAACCAATTTCTTTCAAACTTACAGTGAGTATCTCAATTATGTTTATTAAGCATGTGAGGAATAACTGGGGTCGTAGTGCCGTTAATTTGTAAAATATTTTTGATTTCTGATGGCATGTAACAAGCCGGACATATCTTTCTGATTGCGTGATGCGGAAGCATATATTTCGACCATGCCCGGTCGAGGATTCATCTAGTTTCTTAAATCTTCCATTTATGATGACGTAATCTCCATTTATTTTACATTTTAATTTAATATTATTTTCTTTCTCAGAAGAATGGAGCGGACCTTTAAACTGAGCGCACCTGCTGCCTCTAGATCCTGTAACATACAAATAATAATGTTCGATATTGTTACTC
>BQKZ01008622.1:0-11186 GCA_036244855.1 Temnopleurus reevesii
TCTTCTTCTTCTTGTCCTTCTTCTTCTTGCGAGCCATTTCTGCTTCTACTTCCTTAGCCTGTTGAGAAAAGGGAAGAGATTTAGATTGATATCAATTTCATGTTTATTGAAGTGTTGCAGAGATACCAACCATTCTGGAATATGCATGAGGTGTATTTTCATATGAATTCAAGGCTTTCATCACGAGTGAATAGCTGAGAGAACAGTCTTTGTTGTCACATTTTCTCACTTTATGCACTATTCATTATTATCTTAATTTCGACCTCGTGCATATAACTTGGCATCTCTAGTGTTGTAACATAGATTCATCAGAATATCATTCATTGCAACTATGTTTTACAGACCTGACCTAAAGCTCTCCCAAATTTTGAAACAAGTGAAACGAAAATCCCATTAAAGTACGCAAAAAACAGGCCATATTCATCAATTTTGTCAGCCTACCACCTAAGAGGTGAATCTTGTGCTCCAGGATGCAAATTTTATGTCTATGGACACCAGAGCCAAAAACTTTGCGTACATGGTCATGAATTTCAAGTCTTTAAAGGGAAACCAACCCCTGGAATTATCCTGCTCTCATCATATGAAGAGAAATCACACGAACAAAGTGTGAAAATTTGAGCAAAATCGGACAACCCGTTTAAAAGTTATGAATCTTCAAAGCCACAGAAATATGACGATCCTTACCGCTCATAGGGATCCGTGCTATCGGCAAATTCGACGGAATCTGTGACGTCATGTCGGACAACTCCTCATTCACTCTATACAAGAAACTTCACATTTTCTCAGTTTTCTCGGAAAAGTCAACAAAATTCAAATTTTTGGTTGGGGTATAGCTTTTCTGTTTTGATTCTGCATGCATTTTGAAAAGATTCATGCTGCAACCTTACTCTAAATTTCACATTGATCAATTTTTAAATATTCTATGTACAAAGTGAATGAGGAGTTGTCCGACATGACGTCACATATTCCGTCGGTTTTGCCGATCGCACGATTCCCCATGAGCGGCAGTGATCGTCAAATCTCTGTGACTTTGAAAATTCATAACTTTTGAACGGGTTGCCCGATTTTACTAAAATTTTGTTTGTCTGATTTTTCTTTATTCAATGGGAGCACAATGATTCCAGGGGTTGGTTCCCCTTTAACAAACTCTACATCACAGATCCCAATCTTGACATTCTACATTGTTATTTCATGACTAGGACCCCCCATAACGTAAAGGTTTGCAATTAATCGCTAATGAAAATGGCCTATCAAAACATTTATTGCATGTGCATTTTATTCAATAGACTGACCACTTGCTTTGTCAAATTGGCTATTAATCGCAAACCTATATATTATGTTATGGGGCTCTGCTCACAAGAAATATATGGCCATCATAAAACATACTTTACCCTCTATATGATACAGAAATAACTTTGTTTTTGGAAGCGATTTTCCAACATGCATAATGTCAAGATTGCATACCTGGTTGTCGCAATTTTTTTCTCAACAGTTGCATGAGGAGTTGAAGAAAAAAGTCATCACACAGAATTTTTTTTTTGGCAGCATGCCGCAGCGAAACAAGGAAGGATATTCAGATATTGCTTTCAGATATTCCTTGCTTCCAAGATATTCAAAGGGTCTCATAAATTCAAACTTGCTTTGCCATGATTTTGCATTGTTAAATAATGCCTTGAATCATGTAATGTTCACTCACCTCAACCATGGCTTCCTGCATGACATCAATGTTCTTACGAGGAGCTGTTCCAGTCTCATAGAAAGATAGTCTCTCTTCTACTTGGTCCTTCAGCTTCTCACCAAACACAGAGTTAGGAACGTCTGCAAAAAGAGGGTAATTAAACGGACTAGAATGAAGTGGTAAGCATTATGTCAAATTATGTTATCTACTTAGGCATTGCTCATTTGCAAGGTTATGCTTGGTCGCCGAGTTATCTTAACTTTCGCGGGCTGTTCAGCGAGATGATATTCAAGACCGCAGAGCTGGTTGTTGCAAATTCGGTCTCAACAAATGTGTGAGACTTGAAAAAATAGTAAAAACATTGAGTAATTTAGGGTTAGAATTTTAATGGTGCCTGACCACTTTAACTTGTCATCAATACACTCTCAGTGCCCAGGCAAGGATCTAATCAACTTTGGAGAAAAACAAAATCAAAGTTTGTCGAGTAGTAGCTGTCATCTTTAGTTTTTCTTTATTTTCATTCATCATTATTTTCTATTTATTCAACCTTGTTGGGGCAATTACTGTGCATATTATAATTTGCTTTCACAAGCCTTCACATTTTATTTGGCCCTTATTCCCTCATAAATACTGTGATTTGTTGGAATTCTTCAAGTTTCTGAATATTCATACTGAATCTTGCACATATTGTTATAAATATTGTGTTTTGAAAGAAGAAAATAATTTCAAATACAAAAAATTAAAATAGATTCTATTCGCCAATTTAGGTCTCGGGGCATGTTTCACTGGCTGTTCACAATGCTCCGGGCGGTTTCAAGCACCCTTTTAGACATAAAATTCCTGTGAACAAACCTGGGGCGTGATACAGGACCTGTAGGGCCACTGCCATGTGAATGGCTGGGCAATGCACATCTTTTCTGCTAATTTTCTTACTTATTAACCCTTTGGAGACTAGGCTGCCACAAATGATGTTGGATTTTCCCTTACATAATCATATTTCATGATTTCAAAAACAAATTCATATTATCACAATAAGAAAAGCATGGCCTTTCCTTGATACATTATATCAAAATCCATGATATTACCAAATATGATTAATTAGCCTTTGAATGAGAGGAAGCAACCAAACTTTCTGAAAGACAGGTGCAGGCCTCTGACCTAGGCATTATATAGCACTTACCTGAGAAGCAGTCTATTCTTGAGGCCATGGAGCATTTGTTGGAGAGATAACAAGAGATACCTAAGGGCATTTTCCACTGGCCATGTGAGGTGCATCAGGGTGCTGAGCTGACTGTTCACAATCCACTGATCGTTTTCTACGCACCATTTGGCCAAAAAATGCCTTAGAATTACCCGGTCGCACCCTTCACCTCCTGTAGGATAACTGGCAAGTGAATGGCTGAATTTTTCCTGCCAATTCGTTTGCAAATAAAAGACGAGCAAAGGCCTGTGATACAGGCATTATACAGTACTTACCTGAGAAGCAGTCTATTCTGGACGCCATGGAACACTTGTTGGAGAGGTACCGAGAGATGCGGCCTTTGTTCTTCTGCCCCGCCCTACCAATGAACGTGGAGTGGAAAATGAGACCATACTTGGGTGTGTTTCCACGTGTCTTCAAAGCTCTGAGGGGGGATAAAGATAACAGACAAATGAAACAGAATGCTCAATGTTAACTATACACAGAGCATTTGTTGGAGAGGTAACGAAAGATGTGGCCTTCGTTCTTCTACCCCACCCTACCAGTGAACTTGGGTGTGTTCCCGCGCTTCTTCAGGGCTCTGTTAATAATCAAGGAAGGAATAAAAGAAATGGTATCTGCTATATTATTATTTTTCTTTTTTTATGATATAAACAATTAATACACAACTCTTTTTTGTTGTAGTGACAACCATCAATTCTTGTTGCATAAATCAATTCAAGGCCATCAAAGGCTGGGCCTTGCATGTCTGACTTACAGGCATCAATGGCTTCCCCATTTGGCTTTGGGTCACCAGTATACAGGAAAGTGGGCTTGTCCTAAATAATGAAATTTTAGGACTGGAATCTCTGACATCTACCGCAGCAACGATCAGAGACGGGGATTTTCATCCATTAAAAATCAAGGATTTAATGTATTCGTCTGCATTGACTACAGTAATTTGTTGTCATGAAATACACGCACACTGGTATAATCTTTGAAATTGGCTAAAATACTAAATCCAATTTAATAAATACGCAGTGTTCCAACTATCTATAGAAAAAAATTTACTGACCTTTTCCATTATGAAGTTTTAAAAATTCCAGGATAAAATTACAGGACTTTTCCCTGACTGGAAAAAATGGCACCTATTTTCCTGGTTTCTCAGGAAGAGTGGCAACCCTGTTCTTATGTATCTTATGGTTACAAAAAGACAATGTAGAATCAGTGAAGTGAGTGTAAAACTTTCATCGCCATGAGCACCGATAAGATGGACCTATGGGCTATACAAGTACCCACCATTATGTTATTATTAATCACATTACAACAATTTTACTTTCATTACCTGAAGAGAGCCTTCTCAGCACCAAGGATCTGAACAGTCGAGGCCGGGTACTTGGCGAGATTGGTGAGACTACCAGCATGGGAGATCAGACGAGCACCAACCTAGATTGAACAAAGAAATACCAAAATAATCAATGTTCATTCAGTTTTCAAGATTTATCAAAAACATCTGCAACTGCAAACATGAATTGGAATATATTTTACAATGAAAATTTGAGAAAAATAATGATTAAAAGAAGTACAGTAAATCTATAGACTAACAGAACACACTTGTATTCTGTTAAATTTTTGGCCTTGATACATATATCACAAGGTCTAGATATTAAATAGATAATTTCTTTGGTCTCAAGAACCTTGTTACATCAATGTAACACCGTTTCAGGCATTTTCCTATGCTGCAGTTGGGCAATTCCATGGCTTTGTCACGTCAGTTATGCTAAAAGCAAGTGCATGTCTTATTTCATACAAATTGAATTTCAGTGAATTTTAATCAATAGTTGTCATGAGATTCACTTTATGGGGTGTAATGGACAGGAAACTTTTGAGGAATTGCCCACTTCCAATAAGAATCAGATTCTGACCCACCTGTTCGCCGATCAAAGCTGATAGGTTCGGAGCTACAGCATGCATCTTTTCCTGCAGATACGTATGTAAGCTCTTACGATAGTCGTTAAGTGCGATGACCCTCGTAGCAAACCTCTCAATGTTGATCAGATCAATGGGGGAGATGTCCATGCCTGGGTGGGGAGAATATGAGAGTGAAATAGATTTTTTTTACACAAATATGAAATTCTGCTTCGTTTTAAACACTCATTCTGGTATTGGAAGCAATATGAAATAAAATATTCTTAATTTTTCTAGAAAATGTATTGCAATCATAAACTGTACAGAGGGATATTCTCACAGGGCTAGTGTAATTTTTAGAGGTTTGCTACGTCATGAACATATTTGTGGAATACAAGGTTCGCGCTTGCATCCATGACAACAGAAGTCCAAATCTTTGGCATTACTATCTGAGAAATGAAAAGTGATTACTGCTTATGAAGATACATTTAAATGTTGACTATTTACGTGCTATTTCCCCATTCTTTACCTCCAATTCCTAGTAATGGAGAAAATTGTAACTTCAAGTTCGGTGTGGGTATTGAAATCATGCATTGGTTTCCAACTCGCAGAATAGGAGCAGTTTTGGTACGAAAACCCATGACATGTTGGTGGTTGGATTCACTTTAGAGTGAAATTTGCTTTCAATCACTAACACCACATAATTTATTTTGGAAAGTAATATTTTTGTTGTGGGACATTTTAAGTGATTTTACAATATTGATCATTTTAATTGCATTAATTTTAGAACTTCAGACCAAAAATGATTTCATCATCAAGCTTTTCTTAAAGCTTTGTGCGAGCGCATATGATATTCCTCGGTATTGAGCGATCAATACAGCGATCATATCGCTTCTATAACTGACCATCGGTGTTGGAGCTCGGTTCACAGGCCGTTCAGCTCTCTCAACACTAGCAACAACATGGAAATTCGAACTTGAAGTTCCCCATAGTGTTTAGCATCATAGCATCAGAGTTTGCGCGAAGCACCAAGTGTCTATTCACAAGGAAGGACTTAATAAACACTTTACCCATAGATGAGCATGAGGCATCCAGAATGGCCTGGGCTTTAGCGCTGTCCATCGTGAGCTCTTCAAGTGCTTCCAGCGCTCCAAGCATTGACAAGAGCTTGGCACAAAAAATAATCAAAATTATCTCTTTCTTACCCATAGATGAGCGTGAGGCAACAAGGATGGCCCAAACTTTAGCACCTATGGTGTTAGCACCAAAGGTGTTTGCTTAAGAAAGACATAAATAAACACCTACCCATAGATGAGCGTGAAGCATCAAGAATGGCCTGAGCTTTAGAGCTATCCATCGTGAGCTCTTCAAGTGCTTCTAGCGATTCATCAGTCAGCTCCTTACGATTCTTGATGTAGTGCGCCACCTTGGCATAGAGGGCGTTATCTGGGATCACTTTGACGAGTTCTGGGAAGTGGTAGGAGTACCACTCTCTGTTAAGAAAACGACACAAGAGAATTTTGATTTCAATTCACACATGTAGATCGACATTCATCATGTCTCTTCTTTTCTTGTAAAATTGATCCATGTGAATTTACTTGAGGTGCTGTTAACTCTTATCCCAATGGGGGTTTAAGGCCCCACCCTTAACATTCGTTTCGTGAGAAGTCTGAAATGTGACAAGCTAACACAGTGATTTTTTGTGACTTTCTTGATTCGACGACCGGGAATGCTGAATCGAAGATACGCAAGTATCATCAAGTTTCATCAAGCAAAATATGATTGCAACACGCGATTTTATGGGCAAAGTAAAAAACAAACAAATCACATACACAAAAAGTTCAGGTGGGGCCATTTTCAAACGGTCAGTTAGTCTNGAGACTGAACGACGCTATTTAACAAAATCGTATTCCTGTAATGAGAGGCAACCAAACATTTTTTTTGGAGGGGGGGGGGGGGCTTAATGTAGAGAGAGAAAGAAAGGGAAGAAAGAGGGGAGATGGAGGGAAGGAAAGATCATATTTGAATTGAACATTAATCCAAGATTTTACTCACTTGATCCTCATCGAGAATGTGTTGATGTCCTTATCCAACTGATCTAGTAAACAGATCGACTGGATGATCATATTATCTGCTCGATTGACGTTGAACTTGACCTTTGCCCTGGAGTAGCTGTGTCCGAGACCGAGCTGAGCCTTGGCCTCAGACTGAGCGGTCAGCCCCTTGACCAGACGATAGAAGTGGTACCTCAAACCTAGATAAAGGGAAATAAAAGAGAACAAATCTTGAGGGGTTCATAAAGAACTGTATTCTACTTTGTTTTTGTTATTTTGTAGATAAAAAAAAAAGTTTTGCTCCAACATAATGGGGTTGTTGTCCAGGTTTCCCCTATTTTTAAAATGAGGTAGTGATCTGTTAAGCTTCCATTACATGGATGAAACTTATTGTAATGAGCAGGGAATAATTTTACTTTTCACATGTGATTAGCAGTTTCAGACTCTGAGGAAAAATGTTCAATAGTTTACTGTACAGTTCTATTCTAAACAAAACATACTTAGTATGGCACTCCTAATAAAATGCATAGCAAAGCGCGATGCCATACCATAAAAATTATTCCATGATGAGGTCCTTGGGGCAAAAATAACCTCTTCAAATTGATAACGTGTTATATCCGGGCTGTATGAGGAGATTCAAATCATTTTTTTTTCACCAATAGAAATTGTTTTTCATTGAACCTCCCGGTGTTGGTCAGGAAGTTCAGGCCCAGCCAGTTTCATTGACGAGGTCGTTGAATGAAAACCAGAAATTTTTTACCTAATCAAGATTTTCCATATTTCCATGTAGAATGAAAGCTCAGCATGAAGTTGAATGTTACCTCTTGAGATTTCTTGGAAGACGCCTCCCGTCTGACATGGGATACCCAGCTCCTCTTGGATAGATGCTCCAATCTTACTATCGCTCACACCCAGCGTAATCTTCTTCTTCTTCTTAGAACTCTCTGGCGTGTTTGTCTCTAAGAACAGCTTCAGATCTTCCGTCATCACACCTATAATTGAGAGAAGTAATATAATACAAATGAGATGTGGAATTGGAAGTCATAAAAATGAAATCATTAAAAATTCATACTATAAGGCAGAGATGCCAACTGCTTCCGAAGCAGAATATGCATGAGATGTATTTTCGTATAAATAAAAGGCTTGCCTCACAATTGAATGACAGAGAGCATGGGTAGAGCTGCCATGTTTTCTCTCACCTTTGTTCAGCTGTTTTGTAATTCACATTCTAATTTTTCCTAATGCATATTCCAAAACAATTTGCATCTCCGAATGCATTGCAATCATAATTTTTTTCACCCTTCCACTAATAGATTATCTATACCTTCCCTAAAATGAATCTTGATAAGAGGGATGAAAAATCTATTAAGAAAGGATTAGCTATTTGGAACACAAGAATACCAAATTATCATCATAAGGAAAATAGCAATTGTATTTACATATATAGAAATTTTATTTTGGTTGACTTTTACATGCAAAGGCTTGAAAGTTGTGTTCTATTTTTTTTCTACTTTTACTCTGCTCATTTAATAACAGGTTCAGATGGAATTGCCCAGTAAATAGCATCTGTCTTGCTAGGCGCTCTCACCCTTATGAGCCCAAGAAGTTGGCGGAGTACAGCTAGTGTGCATATGCCGACTCAACCAAGACAAGTCAAGACAATTCATTGATTTTCTAGTACAATTTTAGACTTTACTATACCTTCCGAAATACTGTTGATGTTCTCCAGTGCATTCACTCCGGATTTGAAAGGAGAGAAAGCCTGGAGTTTGACGAGGGATGCAAACTTTCCGAAGTCTGTGACGGATTCCTGTACTTGGTGATGGAGTACAGAGATCTCCTCAAATTCTTTGACTGCAAACAGGCCGTAGCCTGATGCGTGTTCATACAGCATCATAGTCGCCTGCAAAGAAACAAATAACAAATACAGTCAACCAATGCCCTCTGATCTTTTTTTTATTTTATAAATTACAAGAAGAGACTATCGCCAAAATAATACTTTTAAAATTACTAGATTAAAATCTGATGGAGCATGGAGATCTCTTCAAATTCTTTGACTGTAAACAGGCCATAGGCTGATGCATGTTCATACAGCATCATAGTCACCTTCAAAGAAACAAATAACAAATACAGTCAATCAATGCCCTCTGATTTTTTTTTTGTACAAATTACAAGAAGAGACTATCGCCAAAATAATAATTTTAAAATTATTAGATTAAAATCTGATGGAGCATGGAGATCTTCTCAAACTCTTTGACTGCAAACAGGCCGTAGCCTGATGCATGCTCATACAGCATCATTGTTGCCTGCAAACAAACAAACAAATATTGTCAACCAATGCCCCTATTAATTATTTAGAGTTTAAAAGAAGAGTCTACCACAAAAATAATATATTTTCAACACAAGCAGAAAAACTTGGTGAGCACAAGCCATAACAAAAGAAACTTGAAAGAAGTTAGGAAATTAATGACAAATTTATGAATACAGTGGAAACTCGGTATAAATAGATCTGATTTAACAAAATATCTGATATAATTATAAAAAGGCAAAAAATCTGGTCCCAGCTTATTGTTTTTTAACTCTGCTATAAAGAGATTACTGCTATATGATTAACAAGGTATTTTTGATGGTCCCAAGCACCTCCTTATACTGAGTTTCCACTGTATAATAATTATTTGAAAAAATGGGCAAATCAGTGAAAACTTTCAGAAATGTTGCAAATTTGATGTCATGGGTGCACTACCTGACTACTATTACTAGTAACTATCACTTTATTTCTAAGTAACTTTACTGCAAAATTTATCATTTCAACAGCATGATACAAAATGTGTATTATGTAAACATGCAAACAATGACGCTATTGTACTTTTGTATCCAAAAGGCATGGCCATGGCATGGGCATCTAAATTTGACTGCGCTATACTGACCCAGAGTCAGAGATATATAATATATGGACCCAGACACGATTTTCGCTTTCGTTCAGCAGTGAAACTCCTTCACATGCACCATCTCATACTAAGGGGGTGTTGCTCAAAAGTTGCAGTTGATCTGAATGTGCCAATCAAAATCATTGTGATTGTTCCATGACCATGCGCGCGTACGCGTACATGTACCGTGCGCAAATAAAAATGCGCTTTGCAATCATCATAGTTGCAGTTGATTTGCAGTTGATTTGGAACAACACCCCCTAAGTCAAGTACGGTTGCGGTTTCAGAGGGGCAAATAAGTTTGTTTTACTTTATGCCAAACATCAAGGTAAATCAAGGTAAAGAAGATGATATTTAGAATTCTCTTTCTTGGCATCCGACATTGTTTTGAATACGTGGGACCACGATAATAAAATCAAATGGATTGTAAAGTGTTAGAATTTGCTTAAACTTAACATATAAAAAGAAAAGAATAACACATGAATGCAAACATAATGGGAATATTCACCATTTCAAAGGCAATGCAGTGCAGTTCAGCTCACAATTACTGAGAAATTACGTTAAATCATCACTTTTCTGCCACGATAGTCAGAACGCACACATGGCACGCAGCTTGGTTTGTTGGACTTTTTCACAAGCAGCAAATATTATTCGTTTTACTCATAATTTCGATGAAATTTCTAAACAAAAAAATAAATTTATAAGTAAATATTTATATTTTATTTTTTAATTAGTTATTCAATAAATTTATAGATAGAAAAATCAAATATATTTTTACTATTTAGCATCAAAAAGTTGTTTACAGTTGCTGAGAAACCCACAGAAATGCGCCCTGAGTTTTCATCATTTTAACGTGAATGCTGGTTTCCTGCGAATTTAAACTTAATATATACAGTGAGTAAATTTACTTCTGTAATTTCCGTTGTCATGAATTATATTTTAAGCATGAAAAACCAAACTGTGCCTAGTTTTGTGCATTTGATATCGATATAAAATTTAGTCCCACACATTATCTTTTATGTAGGGGCGGGGGAAAGGGAAGACTACCACTATCAGTATCACAAACTTGACAAAGTAAAAGAAGAATTGTGTAGAAAAGATATCATACCTTAAACACAGGCACTTTTTTTTAAAATTGCCAGTTAAAATCTTTTGGGAAAAATGTATGTTTCATCATTTTGTTGGGTCCCCTGGAGGTTCAAACAAGACAAGTAACTTAGTGTGAAAAAGGCGATGCCAAAATTTCCTGGCAATAAATGATATAGACCGATAAAACGGGTCTATTTCGATCAGGATTTGCTTCGCTGAGGCTATCGCCTGGCTACGCATCCTTCCTCAATAGACCGTTAACGGCGCTAGAGACGCCTGTGGTGAAGCCCAAAATACCCTCGGCAAATGTTGGTCGCCACCAAAAATCACGATAAAAATCGTGGATAATG
>BQKZ01008623.1:5486-21809 GCA_036244855.1 Temnopleurus reevesii
AAAAAAAAAAAAAAAGTTGCCAACTCAAGGATGCCCATGTGAGGAGGAAATGAATACCTTTGGAATGGATTATCCTATTTTGGTAAAATTTTCAGTGTCATCATCTTATTTTTCTTCATTCCCTGACAGCACAACAATGTATGGGGGAAAGTTCTCCCTTGACATGAATTTATAAATAACACGCTATACTGCCTAGCGATGGACTTAGCTCTCGCATGATCCAATCATATTCTTTCAGCTATGTCTATCGGTGGCTGGGGCCTTGATATCCCCCCACTCTTTTAACATCTCTTTTGCCAATTCATTTGTGGTCTGCCTCCTCTTCTCCTCCTGGCAGAAGAAGAGGCAGATCATGAATGAATAATATTATTTTAGGTTCGTCCTTCTGACATTGGTTAGTTTCCAAAAGGTCAAATTGGAAAAACTCTTTGGGAGGTATAATGAAAAAAAAGGAAACAGCACATGAATAATAATTTTCATACATGATTTATATAAATCTCTAGAATAAGATACATTCTAACTTATCAAAATGTCAAAAATACAGCGAATAAAATAAAATAGGCTTTCCAAAGTTTACATCCAGACAATATGAATCAATCGCCTTGCAATATAGTCAACCTTGCCTAGGTAAAATCTGTTTTGACTGAAGAAAGAATCGTGAACTTATAAAGGTAAAGACAATAGAATAAAAAGAGGTGGGGGCTTTAAAAGGCAGTCAACTTACGCAATTATTTGACTTATGTGAGGTCAACTTTGGCAAGGTTGACTATATTGATCAAAACTATCCAATAGATGTAAAACTATTCTGTTCATTTTTTTTTTCTATCATTAGCTAAAATCTGGAGAAAAATTGAGAAAAACTTTTAATTCCCATAAGTTTGAAGGGCATCATCTCACTATTTCTTGGCAAAAAACTGTCCACTGTTCAAAGGAAGAAATTCATCTTCCTGAGCCCTCACGCTAATACAGATGACTCGAGTACACCTCAGAGAAATTTCTATTAAGGTAAATAACATAAGATTTATATTGACTTGGTGCAATTATTCCACTTAGGCAGAGTTGACTGGAATAAATTTATGGACTAATTGAAAATGCAAAGGTTAGCTGCTTCTGGATGATACAGATGAACATTACTCAGAAATTTTTGTGACTTACAGCTGGTTCATAAAATCAGCAATTGCTAGTGCGAAGTCAAAGCAATTATACAGTCATCAACTTTGCCTAGGTTGACTATGTTGGGACTGAAGAAAAAGCTCCGACTTTGAGAAAATCTGACTTATGAGGGATAAAAATTGTCAAATATGAGTACTGTATAAGAGGATTTTTAAATTCAAACACGTTTGACTACGCGTGGTCGACTTAGACAAGATTGATTGTGGGTTGAACAGTGGAAACTCAAAATATTGTCCTTGGGACCAAACAAATTTTCTATTCATATAAACAACTTGTTGCATCAGGGCAAAATATAATACAATGCAAAGAGAAGGTTCTTGGGAAACCAACTTATTATAACAAGAGTTTGTATCAATGCTCTTTATAATGAGATCTAACTGGTACAACCAATGGCATAGGATATAGCTACAATGTACTCTCCTTTAGATTGTGGTACAGCATTCAAACTATGCTTCATCTTGACAGAGAATGCAGTAACATTCATAGTTCTCGTAGCATCTTCACATTTTGAAGAAACAAAAATTAATTCATATAAAACCTGTTATTTACATAGAAGTACATAAATATTTACAGATATTCTACCGTTTAACATAGCATACATAAAATAGGACTTAAAATGCAACATTTAGATATTTTATACACAAACAGAGGGATACCAGGGGGTGTTTCACCATGCTAAGAAAGACTTTAGAACGACTTTATGCACAACTGGTACCAGTTCTTGTGCTGAATGATTGAGAATATTATGCATATTCCAATCATTAAAGTCAGTCCGTCATGATCGACAGGACTTCCAGTTGCGAACGGGCACGGACGGCGTGCTGCGTATTGGCAACAACGATATTTGTAAATTTCCTTGCTTACGCACCTTGCCAAGCTCAGACACTCGAAAAACTTCGTACGACTTTCCGATCCATGTTGTCGTCATGTGTAACTTTGATTCGTCCTCTCTTTAGCTTTGATTTTTCTAAAAATGTACGAAACGCATACGTATGCGATTGCCAAGATGCGAGCTAGCGAAATATAACTTGCTCGCTCGCTATTCCAGGTTATAAATGCTGTGATTTTTCTGTTCGCCAATCTTCGTAACCAAAATGGCCGCGGCCAGTTAGCCACGCCCTGAACGTCATGTCGCCCCACCTTTAACATACTCAAATCTTTCTTAAACTCATTCACAACTTTGAGAACGATTCGGTGAAACACCACCCAGCTGATATTGAATTTAGGGCCTCAAAACCACCCAGAATACCATATTTGGTACACAAAAATGCATTAACTCTGGCCCTGAAAATAATTTGTCAGGGCCCGATTTGAAGCTTTTTCCAGAAAACTGGCATCCTGTGGAGGCGCCGTGGTGTAGTGGTCATGGCTCTCGCCTTTCAACCAGAGGGTCGTAAGTTCGAGTTCCACCCAGGGCGTTAATCTCCTTCAGCAAGAAATTCATTCACACTGTGCTGCACTCAACCCAGGTGACGTGAATGGGTACCTGGTAGGAATACTTATTCCTTGAAACGCCAAAGTGCGCTGCGCTGGTGGCTGCCGGGCTAAGGCCAGGGTAATAATGCTGCATTAATTGTAGAGCGCTTAGAGATCTTTATCAGAGGTAATTAACGCTATATAAGAACTGCATATTATTATCATTATTGATAAACAAGACATTGCGATTTCACTTTTGTCCACTGGTCAAAAAGAGGAGACAATTCATCCGTGTTTTCACAAAGTGACGGTAACCAGAGGGTAAGGTTGCACAAAACCAGTTACAATTTGGTTACTGTCACTTCCTGAAAACAAGGAGAAATTAACCTTTTGACTACTGGAACCAGGTAGTCCCTACTCAAAGTTTATGGGTATTACAGAATTCAGTAGTCGATGGGTTAATCTGCTAGTTTTTTCTTAGTTCAGTCACAGTACATTTGAAAATGGGAATTTTCCACGACTAAATGCCACAACACAATATATAACTTTACAACTAATTTTGCAAATATTGAAACATGCTTTAAACATCGTCTCACAGCGAGGGACTTGATAGTTGATACTTCATCAAGTTTAAAGTGTCAAGTGACGAAGAACAGTATTAGAGCAGATTTTATTATTTGCAAAATTGGTCGTAAAATCGTAAGACTGAAATTCATAATCAAATTTTTGTTTTCAATTGCATTGTCACACAAGTGGCTTTTCCAATCGCATTATTTCCCTAACACCGATTTCTCTTTTAGCAGCGCTGTTCTCTTACACTCCTTCTACGGTTTTGATTATGAGTTTGTAAATTGGGCGATTCAGTCCACGAGTGAAATACAAAACCTCTTTCAGGAAGTATGATAGACGATGGATCTATTCTATTCTTAGGCTGTCAAGTCGTGCCTTACGATCAGTGAAATATCAGGAAATATGATGAACAATAGATCTACTCTTTCCTACCGTTGTCTAGTTGTTCTTGAATATCAGCAAAATATCAGAAAATATGGTGGACCAAGGTCTCTATTCTTTTCTTAGATTGTCAAGTCGTGTTTTAAGATCGGTGAAATTTCAGGAGATATGATGGACAATGGATTGAGTCTCTTCTTAGGTTTTGAAGTCGTGTTTGAAGTTCAGCAAAATATCAGGAAATATGATGGACAATAGATCTACTCTTTCCTACGGTTGTCTAGTTGTTCTTGAATATCAGCAAAATATCAGGAAATATGGTGGACCAAGGTCTCTATTCTCTTCTTAGGTTGTCTAGTCGTGCTTGAAGATCCGCGTCTGCATCGCTAAGGCCCTCTGCTGCTGCCACCTTCCCGGTTTCCTTGTTCTTCGTACCCAACGCTCCTCCCGTTGATGGAATACCTGGAATAAAATACAAGACAAGAACAAGTTAAAAAAAAGGTCTGCATCTCCAACACCCTCATCTGTTGCAACCTTCATATATCCCTTGTTCTTACTACCGGACAGTCGTCACATATAGGATACCTTGAAGAAAAAACAAGAAAAGCATGTATTTTATCAATTGTTTGCATTTCCTAAGACTTCATCTGTCGCCATCTTCCCTAAATCCTTATCAATATTTTCCAACGGTCCATCCGTTGATGGGATACCTGGAATAAAATACAAGATGAGAACAAGTTAAAAAGGGTCTGTATCTCCAATGCCTTCAGTTGTTGCAACCTTGTTTTTTACTAACCAACGGTCCTCCAGTTACGGAAGCTTCTAAGTGCCATCGACTTGGAGACTTGGCGAGATAATTTATCTAGTGAAGTCGACTTAATATCCATATTTTGTCGACTTGTAAAGATATTTATCTAACCATGTCGACTTAATAACGTTTACATGTCGTCATGGCGAGATATATTATCTTGCCAGGTCGACTTCCCAAAAATTTTAAGTCGACATGGCGACATAGATCATCTTACCAAGTCGACTTAGCAAAAAATTATGTCGTCATGGCATCATATATTATCTTGACAAGTCGACTCAACAAAAATAATTGTCGTCATGGCGGGATATATTATCTTGCCAAGTCGACTTCCCAAAAATTATAAGTCGACATGGCGACATAAATCATCTTACCAAGTCGACTTAACGAAATAATTATGTCGTCATGGCGACATATATTATCTTGCCAAGTCAACTTCCCCAAAAATATAAGTCGACATGGCGACATAAAGATACCTTATCTCACCATGACAACTTATAATTTTGGGGACGTCGACTTGGCAAGATAATATACCTCGCCATGACGACATGTATTTTTGTTAAGTCGACTTGGCAAGATAAATTATATCGCCATGTCGACTTATAAACGTTATTAAGTCGACATAGTTAGATAAATATCTTTACAAGTCGACAAAATATGGATATTAAGTCGACTTGTCGAGATAAAATATCTCGACAAGTCTCCAAGTCGATGGCACTTAGAAGCTTCCGTATCCAGTGGATGGAATACCTGGATAGAAAGAGGAGAAGGCAGAAACGATAAAAGTTCTGCGTCTCCAAGGACTTCCTGTTGCTGCAACCTTCTTCCAATCCTTGTTCGTACTACCCAATAGTCCTTCTTCATGTAAAATAAATGGAGGAAAAACAAGAGAACCATGTATTTTAGCTAATGTTTGAATCTCCAGCTGCCACCTTCCCTGTATCATTTTCTTAAAAGAAGGGATATCTGGAATAAAATACATGAGGAAAACCAAATTTATGAAAAGTCTGTGTCTCCTAGGACCTCAGATTCTGCAACCTTCCCATAATCTTTGTTCTTAATACCCAATGGTCCTCTGTAGCAGGGATATCTCTAATGAAATACGAGAAGAGAACCAAGTTTCCGTTACTTATACTGGGACTACGTTTTGGAACGATCTGCCTCTGTCAATCAGGAAAACTGCCTCTAGGTTTTGCTTCCGTAAACTTTTAACTGAGCATTTGATGGAAGAAAATATTGATCGTTAGTACTTTTTATGTGAAATAGGCCTATAGACCTATATGATATTATTGCATATAATTTATATTCTAACAAGGAAAAAATGGAGTGAGAACTTTACCAAAGATACTTATAAAATCTCACACATGCTAGAATTTTTGTAGTCATTTTCGTAATTTTCATATTGTCTGGTGTCGGACTCGATTAGCAAGTCTTGCTATTTTCTGATACCATTTATCCTAATGTTACATCATCACAGTTTTGTCACTCCAAAATATTATTGCATTGTATTATGTTGTCATGTTATGGACAATAAAGTTCAAGTTCAAGTTCAAGCTGTTTATAAAAGGTCTATGTGTCCTAGGACCTACGCTTTCGCTACCTTCTCATAATCCTTGTTCTTAATACCCCACTACCCCCCCCCCCTAGAGCATCAAATAATAGCATTACTTACCAACAAGATCGTCTGTTAATGAAAGACCCAGTTCATCCAGCACTTGGGATACAATAGCATCACTAGAAAGGAAACAAAAGAAAACATTTAGGACATATTTTACGATGTCTCATTAAATCTTACATGTACCTCAGATAAATGAGGCAATAACTCTCAACTTTCATCTTAGATATGAATTTAGATATGATATCAACCACAGATGTCAACTGGATTTAGATTCTGGTATTTCTACACGAAAATGCTTTTGGTGCAGGAATTACACAGCTATCAAATTAATTGTATAGCATATTTATCTTGTTTTCCACTGAAAATAATTGAATACAAGATTTTCAAGATGACAGATGGATACATGTTGGTATTTTTTTACATTTTGAATAAATACCGACATCTAGTGAGTTTGGAACCCATCATTCAAGTAAAAAAAACTCCCAAAGAATATGATTTTAGGTAGGATTCCGGTATAAATCTATTGCATCGAGAGGGTTAAGCGACTTTATGCCTACCGCTAACCAAGGGGGATCATGATGGCCCCTCTTTGACATTGTAGCGTTATTCAGCACTTTTAATTACAAGTCAAATTCAACTTGCACAGTTTATCGCATGTTTATACATATACTGTATTTTTGCCATGATCAAGCTGATCAATTACTAGTGTTTTGTCTCGCCGGCAAAAATACTACATTGTTTATTTTGATCGGACTGCTCCAGTGAGTTTGACAGCCGACCTGAATTCTTCATTCTATTGTTTGCATCTGCCTTGAACATTCTTGACCGCGATTGAACATTCCTTTCTCGTCAATTCCACATCGCGGGGTTTTTAACATTCCACAAGTCATTCCATGTATTTGCCAGTGTTTTCTCTGATGGCAAGTCACCAATCGGAGCTATTTTTCTTTATCACGTGAATTAACTCAGCCAATGAGCAGTTTAACTTCTTGTCGCTATCGGAATTATGGAAATCTAACAGCCACATTTTTCATCACGCTCTTCACTTGCTCTTTGGACTTCGTCTCGAACTTATCGTTTAAGAAGCTAGCCGCGTTATAGGAGTCAAGTCGCCTTCATCTATATACAGCGTATTGTATTGCCTACTACGACACGCGCCCACGTGTTCCGTTTTCCATCACTTTTCTCACCGCATGGAAAAGCCACTATTTTAGCCGTGTTTAGCACTCTACTCTTGCTGGATTTATCCTCCTCATTTTTGGACCTTTCTTTTGGATTATTATCGCGAAAGTACGCGTTTCGACTTCATGAATTCTTCGGTACTTATTCGTTGGGATTGTGCAATATTCTGAACGTTCAACACAGCACTCGTTATGCATGGAACTCAAGCTTAGTCTAGCATAGCAGTAACGGGTGTCAACGCGGTCACCACCGAGCGCTCACCGAGTCGCCTCCCGTCGCTATCCCGGATCTCCTCGCTCAGTTTACGCTGTCTTCCAGACAACGAGAAGTTATCGCCAGAGTTCGATGTCGCGACCCGCTCCTTCCTGTTTCAAGCCAAGTTTTGATGTTTGGTGAGTAGGAAAGCTCCTATAAACACTAACACTTCATTTTCCTACAACATTTTCGCAGCCCCATGCAGCCGAAAATTTGAGGATTTTTGTCTTTCAAATCACATTCAAATTTTGAGAACAAATTTGCAACAACAGGGTGCATGTATGCACTGTTGACAATTTGTATGTTTAAAAAATCACCTCACTGAACAGCCAAGTAAGATTAGGGTTAAAAATGATGGTTAACCCTATTCCAACTGGGGGGGGGGGGGGGGTCAAATTGACCCCCCCTCCACAAATTTTGTGATCACTCCGCCGCGCAAAATTTTTTCACCGCGAGACTCGCTAACTTTTTACTTTCAAGTCTTGTGCAACTTTTAAGACTATTTTTGCGAAAATCGGGCATATGGTTACGCCGCCGCATCACTTTTTGTATATGCATGTCAGACCGAAAATGGCTCAAAAACGTGATTTTGTGTACAAAGTAAATGTAAATTGTGATTTCAGTCCAAATTCATAGAGATGTAGTTATTTTCAATTCTATGGGTTGTAATTAATTCATTTTAGCATAAATATGCCTCAAAAATATTCTGCAGTAAATTTCATCCAAAAAACAATAGAAAACAAAAGGTCGAAAAAACAAAAAAATACATAAGAAATTCATAAAACAATAAAAATCATAAGTAATATCTCGTCACACCAAAGTTTTTTTCAAGTTGTATTGTGAGGAATAAAATAAAGAATATTCATACCAAAAATGAGCTTTCTACGAACTTCAATGAGTGAAATAGAAAATAAGATTTCAAGCATAAATTTGCATAACTAATTAATTAAAAATAGAAATCATAAATTTTCAGAAAATCAAACTATACAGTCATGTAGTTTACACTCTACACTATGCGTGTGCAAAATTCCGTGGCGATCGCGCGATCCATGGCCGAGATCTGAATGGGGGGTCAAATTGACCCCCCCCCCCCCCAGTATAAACTTGGTCTGAAAAAGCCCAGTTAATATAGGGTTAAGATGGGGACAATTCTCACCTTTCTTCTTCATCATCATCTCCTTCCATGACATCATCGATTGCATCATTCATCATTTCTTCCTTCATATCCATGATTTCTGATTGCTTCTCAAACTCCATCATTATCTTTTGAATCTGCGGTAATTTCATCTGAGATTAAACAAAACAAACAAAATCATAAGCCAAAGGAATAGAAGGACACATAAACAGATCCAAAGTAAGATAGATTGACAGATATAAAGATTGATAAATCTATGGAAAGATTAATAAATTTATATAAGGAGTGATGAATTTATAGAAAGATAGATGGATAGATAATTAGATTTTTCTTTCATATCCATGATTTCTGATTGCTTCTAAAACTCCATCATTATCTTTTGAATCTGTGGTAATTTCATCTGAAATCGAACAAAACAAAACACAATACAAACATTAGCCCAATGGTTATAGATAGAACGTTAGATAGATGGAAAGAGAGATGGATATATAGTTAGATTTCTTCTTTCATATACATGATACCCGATTGCTTTTGAAACTCCATTATTATCTTTTGAATCTGAGGTAATTTCATCTGAGAATGAACAAAACAATACAAACAAAAAATCATTAGCTAAATAGATATAGATAGACACGTTTCTTGATAGAACTTTAGATGGATGTATATATACAAAGAGAGATGGAATAATATAGCAAGAGAGATGGATGGATAGATGAATTTCTTCTTCTATAACTATGATTTCTTATTGTTTTTCAAATAATATAATTATCTTCTGAACCTGGGGTAATTTCATCTGAGATTGAACAGAACAAACAAAATCATTAGCCAATGGAATGGATAGACACATAAATAGATAGAAAATAAGAAAGATGGATGGATAAAAAGATTAATAAATCTATAGTAGGATTTATAGAAAGATAGATCTATAGATAGTTAGATTTCTTTTTGCAAATACATTATATCTGATTGCTTTTTGGTGTGGCAATCATATTATACTGAAAAAGCACAATTTTGCCTACTTTTTGTGAAAAAGAGGAATCAAACGTATACTATACCTAATCGAATTCATTGTTGTGGGTGATTTTGCGACCCCCTTTATAACGTTTGCCAAGTTAGCCTGTCCTCCATACAACCTTTTTACATATTTTAGAATTGAATCATGTAAAGGAATTTGTAACAGTCAGCATCTATAAATCACTGTAAGCAGAAGGAACAAAGGTCTGCGACAAAGTAAGCAACCTTAATTCAAGCATTAACAATACCTTGATGGACACAAAAGAAATTTACATCCTTCTTATGCTGCAGAAAATTGTTGAAATATAGTCACATCAGGGACTGTCTTTTGAGATTATGAAGCTAGTGTGAATATGTTTCAATGAAGTGGTTAATTTGTCCCAGACCTTTGTTTCTTCTCCTCACAGTGACCTCTCAGATAGGTGCAACATTACATTTTTTGCTAGGTGTATTACTGTATAGTGGAAAATTTTCACGGGTTTTAATTTTTGCGGACCGCGAATTTTAGACCCGCAAAAAAAATCCTTCAAAATTTGTATGAAAAATTAACAATCACAGTACTTCACAAAGTGCTTTCTGAAGTGGCACGATGACGATTTCAATGTTTCAATGTTTAAATCACATGTATATTTGCGTTTGTACTCATAATTTTTAGATTATTCTGTGATTTATACGGTCATTCTTTATAATTTGTTGGCATTTAAAAACATTCTTTTGAAGCAGTAATCACTTTCTCTTTCTTGAAAAATCTTTATCAGTCAGGTAGAGAGATTATACCTTTTTTTAATGATTGTATCCACGAAAATGTTCATGGACTAACCAACCGCGAAAATTAACACCGTGAAATTATCCCGATACCCAGTACTCTACTATACCTTTGAGTTCATTGTTTTGAGTGCTTTTGAGACCCCCTTCATAGCATTTGCCATCGCAGCTTGTCCACGTAACGTCTGTAGCTTCAACGAGATGGCCTGTATGTTTGCTCGCATCAAAATGAACCGCTTCACAAAGTTTCTTGTCCTGACGAGGTCCTTGGCCATGATCTTTACTGCATCCTGAAAATTGAAAAGAAAAAGAAAATTAGAAGAAAAACATAGAGATTTATAATTACTAACCATACCTGCCGAAATTTCCGTAATTTAGACATGTGGAAGGGGTATGAAATCTTGAATATATGAGGCTTCTCCTTAAAATGTTTAAATGTCTGTAACACAAATCGCTGACAAAGTTAATTGTCCTAATGAGGTCCTTGGCCATGATCTTTACTGTGTCCTGAAGAATGAAACAAAAAGAAAATTAAGAAATAAAATCATTACATGCCAACCAAAAATCTTAATCTTGTTTTTTTCTCGCCTCTTACCAATAAGATCTATGAATACATGATACCATCACACTATAATGCATCCCACCCGTCTCCAAGACAAATTGGAATTCTCATCTCCGACAATGGGCAATATCAAATAATGTTTCACAATATTTTTAATATATCTGTTAATGGCCACCTAAATTGATTCCCTCCAGATGAAAATATGTGTTATAACCTGTCTATGCTAGTCATCTGTCTACAGTGGCCAATTTTTTTCTGTTTCCCTTGGGTGACCACTAAAGACAGATTTGACTGTATAATATCAGCCATTTTGTTTAAAAATTACAAAATTTATGTCAAAGATTAAAGAACAATTATTTTGCTTTCTTACTCTATTAGATCATTACAGATATCCTTATCATCACGTCTCATGATTTCTATTTTTTCCGATATTGCAATGTTTCTGACATGATTCGCATGACTTATACATAGAATGGCCATGTAAATACAGTCAAACCTGTCTACAGAGGCCAAGGGAAACAGAATAAGTGGCCACTGCAGACAGGTGGCCTCGACACGTTCTATAACATGCATTTCCACTTGGAGGGAATCAACTTAAGTGGCCACTATAGACAGGTGGTCACTATAGACAGTGGCCGCTATAGACAGGTTTGACTGTATATTTCTTGTTCATTTCTCCTCCATGCCTACCATTTGTCCTTGCTTGGCCATCTTCTTGATATCAGCGATGATTTTCTTCTCCTGTCGCTCCATGTTAACCCTCTCTCTGTCGAGTTCTCTCATCGTGCGATTCAGCGCTCTCTGATTCTGCTTCAGGATCTGTTCTGGCGTCTTCTTCTTTCCAAACAGAGCCTGCATTGTGATGGCTAGGTCTTACTTCAAGGGAAGATGGAGTTTGGTTTTTGTGTCACAGCTTGATAATGTCAGCTTTCAAACACCTGAAAAGAGCAAAAGGAAAACAAATTTAATGGCAAAACTTCACAATATCTGATTCTGTTTTAAAATCTGTAGCTTCAGAATCTGCTCTGGCATCTTCTTCTTTCCGAACAAAGCCTGCATTGTGGCGGACAGCTCTAACTTCAAGGAAAGATTGAGTTTGAATTTTGTGTCACAGCTTGATAATTATGTCAGCTTTCAAACACCTGAAAAGAAGAAAAGGAAGAAAAGGAGGAAAAATCAATCATGCCACTTCACAATCTTCAGGGTTTTTTTTAGAATCTGTAGTTTCTGAATCTGTCCTGAATTTTGTCCCCTTCAAAACAACGTCTGCATTGTGACGGACAGCTCTCACTTCATCGAAAGGTGGTATACGACTTTTGTCTCTTAATCTAAAAAAAGCTTTCAAACAACTGAAAAGAACAAAAGGATAAAATATCAATCATAACATTTCACAATCTCTGATTCTGCTTTAGAATATGTTCAAATGTTTTCCTTGTAAAGAATGCCTGTATTGTAATAACCAGCCATCACTTAAAGGAAAGATTGAGTTTGGTTTTTCGTAGTCCGATCACATTTTTCAAACACCTGAAAAGAGCAAAATGAAAGAACTAAATATCTATCTCTCATTTTTCTTCAGAATATTTGATCATAACAATGTCACCTGTGCTGCTGAAATGGCATTCCTCAGCATGTGAAATTCAAAACATGGCGATCTAACACTGAATATTTCTTCAATTCTATTTCTAGGTTATTTTTTACAACCATGTTTTTTTCTAAACAAAAACTGAAAAAGGACTACAACTACAACTAGTAACTACAAAAAAATACTACGCTAGTCTATAGGCCCTAATTAATTTTGAGAGCTGCGTTTACCATGTAATGCAACTTTATACACAAAATACAGGGCTCGTAATTTCTACGATTTGCTTCTTGGCATAGACATGCTGCCCTGTGATAAAATAAAGCTCAGCTTAATCAGCTTCCTCACGCATCAGCTCCCCAAATCACCCAAACATCCCTAGAGCCTTCCCCCGCACGCTCACCGCCGTGTCCGTCGGGGTGGAGTCCCTCATCATACCGTACCTTGTCAAGGCGTTTCCGTCGGGCTTCCGCAGTCAACACAACAGCGAGCACCGCAGCCAGGAATATAACTGTCGATTTCTGTGCTTCTGGTGAAAAGATTATCAACGAAACCGGGCTCAGAATATCCTCTGATGTTTAAGAAAATATTGTTATCAATCAGCATCCACATCTATCAGAAATATGGCCAGAATTCATTCTCAAACAAAATGACTCAAAGTCATTCGGGTGATGTGGTTTACAAAAATAAATAATGACGAATGGGTTGAATTTCGCGATAGATACAGAATATTAGAAAAAAGAAAATGGATGGTATCTTCGAAGCAGTAAATTGACAAGGAAAGATAGATGCATTTTGAAAGCCAAATACAGTCAATAGTGGCCACTGTCTATAGTGACCACCTGTCTTTAGTGGCCACTTAAATTGATTCCCTTCAGGTGAAAATGAATGTTAATGAACCTGTCTATAGTGACCACCTGTCTTTAGTGGCCACTTAAATTGATTCCCTCCAGGTGAAAATGCATGTTATAGAACCTGTCTACAGAGACCACCTGTCTACAGTGGCCACTTTTTCTGTTTCCCTTGGGATGGCCTCTATAGACAGGTTTGACTGTATGTAAAATACAAATATCATGCGTGTCATATTTCACTAGAATTCACTCACAATTCTTCGATTCAATTCCCCACAACTCCATTCCTCTCCTTTCTCATTTCCAACCCAATCTGCTTCTTCTCTCCCACCTCTCTCTCATTGGGGTGTTATGGTGATAAACTCGGACCCAAACGTCACCACAGAATCCACGCTTAGCTTGTTATGATAATCATACCATCGAACAATTTACTATGGGTCAAAACGATGCGAAGCGATGCCAAAACGATAACATCACAATACATCCCAGCTAGCATAAAAACATTACAATAACATCATGATAATGTTTGGCCTCACGTTTGGAAAATGTTTTGTTCAAATGTTAAAATCATATGAAAATGTATGGTCTTGCGATTATCAAGATAACGTTAGATACCAACATCAACAAAACATAATAAAAATATTGTTTAACATTAATCTTTGACATTTTAACACGCTCAATTTGATATTATCAAAAATGTTTATAAAACATATTCATGATACGTTTAAAATATATAAAATATATTAATGAAATGTTATAAAAATGTCAGCCCTCTATTTTCTACATTTTTTTACATTTTGATATCATTGTAACATTTCATAGAAACATTTCAATATTGTTATTCCCAAATGTTTTAAATACATTATTTTAGAAATGTTAATAAAATGTTGTAATAAAATGTTTGAAGGAAATGTTATAAAAATGTCAGCCCTTCTATGACCATACATTTTGATATCATAGAAACATTAAAATATTGTTATTCGCAAATGTTTTTCAAATGTGAGATATCTATTTCTAAGACCATACATTTTGATATCATGTTACCATTTCATAGAAACATTCCAATATTGTTATTCTCAAATGTTTTCAATATTTCAATTTAAAAATAGTTATAAGATGTTGTAAGGATATTTTTTCAGATGTTTGAATGAAATGTTATAAATGTAAGCGACCTATGTTGATCAAATGTTGCAATTTACATCGAACAATTACATTTTTATAACATTTCCGCATTCATACATCTTCCAAATGTCCTGATTATATAGTCTAAATATGATATGGTACTTTATTCCCAATCAGTAAAAAGACATGTAACAAATACATAATACGAAATAAGAATACATTTGATAATTTTACATGTGAAATAAAAAAATAGCTTGCAATTAATAAGATTGGCTGGATTGCTCTTTCAGAAGAATTAAAATAAATACTTTTGTTCTTCCAAGGGATCCAGATACAAAATAAATAATTATGGTATAAAATAAATACATGTTTAAAAAAGGAGTAGCAAAATGCTTTAGTCAGTATAACACCACAAAAATACTTTAATCACAAGGAAACAATCGAGTGATAAACAGGAATCAGGGGCGGACCCAGGATTTTTTAAAAGGGGGCGTGGCGGATCCAGGAATTTGAAATAGGGACGGGGTGCAACATCGGCGAGGGTGTGGGAGGGGGTATCCCCCCTCCCACAGGGACTTTTGAACATTTCATGTGCTGTAATCGCATTTTAAAGCCCAAGTACAGTTTTGGTAAAAGCAAATATTTTTTATTATTGCAAAATTTTGTCTTCAAATCTATATATAATGAAACATGATATCATGAACATGCTGTACAAAAGATTGTGCGGAAAATGAACAAGTTTTGGAAAAGTTATAACCTAAAATGGGCAAAATATTTCAGCGGCGTGTCCCCCGACGCTAATTCAATATTTTCTTTCTTGATAAAGGACAACTTCTCATGCACAGAATTGAATGAAAATTTCAGAATTTATTCTTTGTGTATTCCTTTTTATCATGCTTTAATCAAATCCTGGAAATAACTTTGTATTTGCCCGATAAGAAGCAAAATATTGTTACAACCAAGAGAGGGAGCTAAATACGATTTAACGGTCAAATTCAAATTAAAAAAAAAAATTGCATGTCACGGTAAATATCCCCAAAATTCACATTTCTTAATCTTTACCAAAACTAATCTTACCAAATAAATAAGCTTCTTGTATGATGTACGAGTAAGGGATAGAAAGTGTATCGGGCGTCAGGGACTTTAAAATTATCCCAGACCATTGGCATGCTACAGAATTTGCAATTGCAGACAGCATTGTTTCTGCCTCTCACTGAGATAACAAAAGCGACTTGATTGCATTGTTTATACGCACATCGCGGAAAGTCGACTTGATTGCATTGCTTATACGCACATCGCGGAATGAAGAAATCCCGGGTGGGTCTAATCTGAGGCCAGGAGATGTGTGAAGTTTATAATGTAGAACACTTCTTTTTCATTGAAAAGTGGTCTTTTCTCACCTAGCTAGGGTGTAAAAAGACTTCCAAATAAACAAATCTTTCTGATCGGCGTAATAGCGGAGGCATATGCCCGTACATATGTCCGTGCCGTCCGTAACGTAAACGAAGATGTGAAAATTTCATAAAGAAAATTATATATACAGGTTAACGGTGACTTTGACTCAAATTTCGATTTAAAAAGTCAATTAAAAATCCTTTGTGATTGAGATTTGAATTAGAATTAGTTAAATGTGAAAAACATTAATATTATTCAAGATATTTTGATTATTTTTTTGAAGAGCGTATGCGGTTTTGAGTCTTTTGAAACTTTAAAAATCCGTTAACTCTGTCAAATAACGATTATAATCGATTACTATATTTGGAAGACCTGGTTCTGAAGAAAAGAGTAAAACAAGGGAAGGGAAAAAGATAGAGAAGAAAAAAAAAAGAAAGGGAGAAGAGAAAAGAGAATGGGAAAAGGAAAGGAAATGAAGGAAAGGGAGAGAAAGAGAGAGA
>BQKZ01008625.1:4135-17897 GCA_036244855.1 Temnopleurus reevesii
GCCCAAGGGGGGGGGGGTTAAACCCCTAAACCCCCCCCCTAGATCCGCCACTGGTGGACCTTTATGTCATGATGTGTTTTCATTCATACATTTTCGAAAAATTGAAATGATTAAAGATCATTCACGATATCAGTTGCCTTGCTTTCTAGAGTTGCTATTTGCAACCATCTCTAAAGCATTTGCAAGATTGTTTTGATTTTAACACGTTTTATGATCTCTTGTACAGAACTGATGCTACTGTTATGACATGTTTACATTTCAATATCGTTCGCACTTACGCCATCTCAACCTTTGCGACAAATAGTGTTGAAATATGATTATGGTGACCTCATATACTCTTAGTGAAATAAAATTTCGAGATCGTTCACTAGATCAGTTGTCCTGGCTTTCGAGGATTGTTTGTGCCTATCCCCCACCACCGTCGTCGTCGTCGTCATCATCATCATCATCATCATCATCATCATCATCATCACAATCACTATCATTATCATCAGTCCACTATCAGGTGTATTTTCGTTACTTTTATTCTCTAGTTAGAGGAGCTGGTAGCACATTCCGCTCGCGGTCCGTAGGAATATAGTTGATTCGCATTTTCAAGCTGAAATTAGCCAGAATACCTGCGAAATCTTCTCTCAGTTTCGGACATAGATATTCATATGCAGGTAAAGCAATTTGTAAATACATCGGCTCCTTTTACATCAATTCATGCTCTATGCCCATTGCTAGGCCTAATCTAATTTTGACATGTATTCTGATCCTTCCGCCTCCCATAATTACTATTGTTGTGTGGACAGGGGCGGATCTAGCTTTTTTCCAAGGGGGGGGGGGTTAAACCCCTAAACCCCCCCCCTAGATCCGCCACTGGTGGACCTTTATGTCATGATGTGTTTTCATTCATACATTTTCGAAAAATTGAAATGATTAAAGATCATTCACGATATCAGTTGCCTTGCTTTCTAGAGTTGCTATTTGCAACCATCTCTAAAGCATTTGCAAGATTGTTTTGATTTTAACACGTTTTATGATCTCTTGTACAGAACTGATGCTACTGTTATGACATGTTTACATTTCAATATCGTTCGCACTTACGCCATCTCAACCTTTGCGACAAATAGTGTTGAAATATGATTATGGTGACCTCAAGTACTCTTAGTGAAATAAAACTTCGAGATCATTCACGATATCAGTTGTGTTGGTTTCCCAGGATTTATTTGCGCTCCTCATAAGCATTTTAAAGATTATTTCAAGTTTGACAGGCTTTTTATCATTTAGCTTCAGGTTCAGTATCGGATGTGGTGTAATCCATTTTGTTATGACGTGTTTACATTAATCGTTCGCACTTGTATCATCTTGAACTTTGCAAGAATGATGTTGAAATATGATCACTATGACCTTATGTGCTCTGAAATACGAGGGATCAATCATCAAGGAATTGTCAAAATGGAAGAAGGGAAGAAGTTATTTCGTCTTCGCCCTGGTAGTCCAGTTGAGGACTGTGTGTTCTGATAGCACCCACCTCTGCATATTCTCTTACACTGATCACACAAGGACTGCATAGCACCCCATCACTAGCTGAGTCCATAAATAACCAGCTGACATACCCCTCTGAGAGGAGTATGACAAGCAAGCAAGCAAGAAAAAATATCATGCTCTTGTGAAGGGGGGGGGGGNACTGTTATGACATGTTTACATTTCAATATCGTTCGCACTTACGCCATCTCAACCTTTGCGACAAATAGTGTTGAAATATGATTATGGTGACCTCATATACTCTTAGTGAAATAAAATTTCGAGATCGTTCACGATATCAGTTGTGTTGGTTTCCCAGGATTTATTTGCGCTCCTCACAAGCGTTTTTGAGATTATTTCAAGTTTGACATGCTTTTTATCACTTTCAGACAGTATCAAATGTGGTATAAACCTTTTTGTTATGATGTGTTTACATTTTGACATCGTTCGTACTTGTATCATCTTGACCTTTGTGACAATGATGTTAAAATATTATTATGGTGACCTCATATACTTTTAGTGTGATGAAATGTTGAGATCGTTCACAACGTTAGTTGTCTTGGTTTCTCATGATTTAATTGCGCTTCTCAGAGAAGTATTTTCAAGATTATTTCAAGTCTGACAGGCTTTTTATCATTTAGCTTCAGGTTCAGTATCGGATGTGGTGTAATCCATTTTGTTATGACGTGTTTATATATTTTTTTTTATATCGTTCGCACTTTTGTCATCTTTGAACTTTACGAAAATGATGTTGAAATATGATCACTATGACATTATGCGCTCTAAAATGCGGAGAGTATTAATGTATGCACGGTGGAGGGGGGGGGGTCCAGGAATTGTGAACAGAAGGATCGGGAGTGATTTTTTTGCCCTACTGACATTTTGATACGCAAGCAAGTAAAAGCAATAAATTGTGCTCTTTTGAAGGGAATCATTCCTGCTATATTATGGGCGGGGTGGGGGGGGGGGGCATTTTGTCCCCTGGACCCTTTGATCTATAAGGAACTTTTTCTCTAGAACACCTTAATGATAGCTTGAAATGTTAGCGTTTAATATCTACACCTCCTAATGTTATGTGACACTTTGTCAATCGCTGGAGCTAAGGAATAGAGGGTCTACTTCTGTTTCATTTACCGCTTGTCTGTACCGAAGTATGCTTAATCGACTAACGTCCTAAACCATTGACTACTGAATCCTGTAATTTCCATAGACTTTATTCATGGACTATATCCAGTTCCAGTCACCAATAGGTTAAAAGTTATGGCTGTCTTGACGTTGCTTGGTCAGGCAAGCATATCATCATACCAGTTGGCTCGGTGTGGGAATTAAGTCAGGCAACGATTTTGATTACGATCTTATAAAAAGTACAGAAATAGACTAAATAAAAGAGCTATAGATATGTACGCGAGTTTTTGCTCTTTCCAAGGGGTAAAAAAGAATCGGACATGTAATAACAATATTTTGTTTATTTGCCTGGTTATTCGCATCGTTTCCTTTTACAAATGGTATCACTCGTCATCATTTCACATCAGTAATCTTCAATGGAATCGCTAGGATGTGTGAATTGAAGGCCGATCAATATTGGCATGATGGGATTTTGTGGTATTTTCTTTTCAGTCCCACTCCACCTCTTTTCATGATGGTTTGATTTGATTTTTTGGATGATCAACCCTTGTTTACATTTCCCTCCAAGTAATACGCTAAATGACATTCTTAAATATTGTTCCCTCCTCAATACAAGGTGCAAACTGGTGTAGGTCTATCCTCCAACAAAATGGTTTGCTGTTTTCACAGCGTGGGTGCAAACTGTTCATTTTGTGGAGGCGCCGTGGTGTAGTGGTCGTGACCCTCGCCTTTCACCTAGAGGGTCGTAGGTGCGAATCCTACCATGGCGTTAATTTCCTTCAGCAAGAAATTCATCCACATTGTGCTGCACTCAACCCAGGTGAGGTGAATGGGTACCTGGCAGGAATATTTATTCCTTGAAATGCCAAGTGCGCCGTGAATGGCCGCCGGGCTAAACCTAAAGCCAGGGTAATAATAATTTAAAGCGCCTTGAGCACTCAGCAGAGTGGATACGTGCACTATATAGCTTGCATTTATTATTATTATTGTTATTATTTTATGCGTCGCTTCTTTTGCTTACTTGTAGTTAAAGCAATTTTACAGGCCCATGTTTCAGAAGAAATGAATTATGAAGCAGAACTATGAAGCATAGTATGGTTCACGTAACTACGCAATACATGTTCACTCTTAATACGCGACACTGATAATTTGTACACAACTGTTGGTCAACAAACTTTCAGATCGATGGTGATATGTACTATGCCCTCATTGGTTTAAACTTATTCTGGTTTCTATATGTTTTGATATAACAATAATAATAATGGAAGACATTTTATATAGCGCGTAACACAATGTCTCTATGCGCTTAGCAGAAAAATGTTTTTTTTCCTAACCAACACTTGCCTCATGGACAGCAATTTGTCCAAAATTTGTGTCACTAGAAACGTGTTTCTTGCATGCCTTATACGTGAATACGAAGATATGTTTTGCGAATCGATGATTTATAGGCAGTATAATAACTTGTACACTTTAAGCATTTGAAAACTGCATGATCATAATGCGGTAAAATTGTATCGTTGTGTTTGCCAAGGGTATGTCAATAATTATATGGACAGATGGAAGGAATTTATTTTAAGTAATTTATGCATGGAACACTTGGTCCAAAGTCCAACTTTGGTGTGCAAACAATCGGAGGGGAATACAGTCATGCATGCGATGACTGTAGCTTTATTCATAGTAATTGAGAATACGTTGGTTCTGTTGTTTTCTTGTTATGATTACTTCATTGAGTTGATGGACTACAATCGTTCTGTGATACTCTTCATAGGATCCATTTGATATCACATTTTGCTGTTTTTCCTTCCAGATGTTTGGTACTACAAGTAATAAATAGTCGTGTTTTACTGAGTTTGTTCTTATGTGAGTCTATGCATGGGTTACAAATATTCTGTCGTATATTCAAAGGAGTTGTTTGATATGGCGTCTCGGTTTTTCGTCTAGATGTTTCATATGGTACGTGGTGAATATCCTATTGTTGGTTTGAAGAGCCAATTCACATTCTTTTGCTGTGTGTTTCATCATGAATCGCGATTCGTCCTTGTCATTGATAGTTTTGACAATTTTATTTATGTTAATTAAGAATTGAAGATCAGTCATGAGTTATCTGCAGTAGAGCACAGAGAGAACTGGCAATTTTGCTGGGTTGAAAATAACTTGAGCTTTTGGTAAGCCGAGAGTCATGACAACGCCGCAATTTGAAGTTCAAATAATCCCAGTGAAACACATTTTACATATTAAATGTGTCTTTATAACTTTCAATAGTAGTCCCGTGGTGGTGTGCGATGCCATCGGAAGTGCTACATCCGATTCTGAGATTTGTTTCTGTTGTCAATATTCCCCTTCAACCCTTATTACAATTTGCTAATAATTGTGCTATTTTCTTTTTCTTTTATCTTGCAGAACGGAGTCTGATGAAGACGAATTCGGCACAGATATTGACAACCCGGGGAACACACCAACAAAGGGGGAACGACGTCAGGAAGAAAGTACGAAAGACTTTCCCGATGGGACCGGAATCAGTACGACAGCGGAGAACTCAACATCGCTGCCGAACAAATCCGAGTCCACGAACAAGACCGGGAAAGTACGAAGACGGCTCGGGAGCGACACCGAGAGTACTTGGAGCAGCATAGATGACTTCACTGACGCCATCGAACTGCCAGCAGACGACGATATAACTGATAGCTATCGATCGTGTGAATCATTAGATGATAAATCATCACGTGACCAAGACATGGAGGACCAAACGGACACGCCGTATCATGAACAAGCAAGGGAGATTGTTGATCAGGCAATGGAGGACGCTTTTGTAATTTTAGACAATGATGGTAGCCAATTAGCGCAAGGAAATGAAGAAACCAATACATCTAGTGACTCGTTAAACGAAAGCGAAGGCGGTAACGATTCAGACATTGGAATAGATTTGTCTTTAGATGAAATTTTAGACGATGCTTATGCATTACTGGACAAGCAAACTAGTGATGAACCATCCGTAGATAATGCTAGTATAGAAACCAAACTTGACAATGTTGTTGAAGAATCCCAACCTTTGCCTGTAAGCGAGGATGTAACCTTAAGTATAACGAGAGCAGAAGAATCGGCTCCACAAATCTCTCATGCTTCAGAAATTCAGGATGACCGACATGAGATGCCTGAACAATCAGACGAAGGATCGCCGGTCGATAATGATATAACGACGGTTCAAACATCAGTTGAGTACGTTACGGTTGAATCGCACGACGTGCCCAATGCCCCGGTCGTCAAAAACGCCATCGATGACGATGTGGTAGAAGATGGATCGGATGAGGCCACGACGTCGAGCGATGCCGACACCGTGAAGGATGCTGGAGTTGACATTAAGGCAAGGGAAAGTGACCTCGACCGCGATAACGGAACAGAGATCGAAAACGTAGTGGCTAGTCTTATCGCAAATGAAATGGTGGATGAAGAGAACGGTGATGTTCATGCTGGAAACAAATACGACCAGGATGAAAGGAAGGAGATTTCAAACGTAGTTGCTGACGCCATTGCGAATAAAATGGTTGACGAATCGGAAGGAGAGACTGTGGTCACGGACAGTAATGCTGGAAAAGAAAACGGGTGGGATGACAGAACTGAAATTGCAAATGCAGTCGCTGAGGCTCTCGCTGGTGAAATGGTGAATGAGTCTAAAGATGTCTCTCCGACATTGGAGCATGATATCGGAAAAGAATACGACCATGATGACAGAAATGATATTGCAAATGTAGTCTCAGACGCTATCACAAATGACATGGTGAATGATTCTGTCGATAAAGCTCTGGCAACAGATCATGACTTAAATCGCTGCGAAAGTATTGCGATTGTAAATGTAGTCGCCGATCGGATAGCGAATGACATTGTCGACGAAACACTCTATGGCAAGGACATACACAGCGAAGAACCTGCAAAGTTTGTCGAGGAAATTGTGCAGCCGGTTGAAAGTGAAGACGTTGAATGTTGGCTAAGAAATGACGAAGGCCCTGGTGAGGACAATTACCCTGACAACAGCATCCCTATAGTAAATATTGTCGCTGAATCTCTAGCTAATGACATGATCCAAGACATTATCAATGATTCAGCAATTGGAAACGGATCACACTTAGCAGCTGATGATAGCGCACCTCCACAAACCTTTGGGAATGGGGAGAGTAGGCCAAAGAGTTTTCGGCGTGTTAGCGATGGTCCAATACCACAGATCAGAATTGATAGCGTGGACGATGATGACGTATTGGAACGTGATGACGTCATGGATGAATATGCCTCACCGCCAAATGATGTCATAGACGAAGATGAAACCACAAGTGCTCTTCCAGCCGCAACTGATGACTTTACGGTGCCTAGTGAGAGTGATCTTTCCCAAGAAACATCTGAAATTAGTGATTACATTCCACAAAGCGATGAGAACCAGAACCAAACAAAACCCCAAACCGCAAACTCAGTGGATGTAAAGATAAGTGTAGGACACAATTACCCGCTAGATAATGATTCCAAGAATGACGAGGAAACAGAACTTCGCATTCCATTTGTTGTTGCCGCAAACGTCTCCCACGAGAATCCTACATATGTGAAGGGTTTATTAACAAAACTCACGGGTGAGGATATTCCTTCAAGTGCCGCTGAAGATGAGGGTGAAATGGACCTTGATCCAAAGGTCAGTATGGCTGAGTTCATGGTCGACTGTGGGAGGAAAGAATCCGATGGTGATTGGGATAATCAAGAAGCTGTTGTCAGTGACCAGGGACCAGTCGTGGATGAACTTATCTCCTCTGCACCTGCCCGGCCAGTCGAATGTTCAAGTATAAATGCCTTTTGTTCCCTTCCAGAAGACGCGAATATTGACTTAGATGTAACTGTGCAGGCGAGTTCGCAAACGAGTCCTGCTTTTGATATTGACTTAGATTGGCAAAGGACAGATCCTGTTAGTGAGCAAGGTGATATCAAGAATGAGCAACAAGCGGAAGTTCAGTCTCGTCCGGATCAAGATTCGGACGACCAATTAGTTTGCATCCAGGCATCGGTTCCTAAAGCAGACCTTAGAAATATAATGTCTTCCCTTGGTGGTGAAGATTACAATGAGTTAGAAAAGGAAGAAGACAGTGAACAGGACTTTGGTGACCTTACGATTGAAGATTTCCTTTTAGATGATGTCAAAATGCAGCCATCGCTCATTGCAGAGGAATCTCCAAAACATATGTACGAGGGTGAACCAATCTGTGAGGACAATGTCATGCCTGCGCCTGTGTCAACAGATGATTCGAAAGACGTTGACTATTTCAGCAACATCATAGGCAGTGAAGATAATCATAAACAGGCCTCCCTGTCCGATTATGATAACGATGAGGGAGCAATCCCTGAGAGCGATGACATGGTTGTACCCCTGCACTTAGCTGGAGCAGAGGCAGGACCAGATCTGGACTTAGGCAGCATCTTATCAAATGTCCCCTGTGCACCACCAAGCAATATAAAACGCAGAAAGGACGACGATGTTGTTCCTACTGATGTACGGAAAGCAATCAATGGTCATGTGAACTTGAAATCACTTCTAAAATCCCTCGGCGGTGATCTGACGGTAGATGTCAACCTTGATGACTCCGATGTCAGTGAAGGAAGCCCACATCGTAAGAAGGTCATCACCGATGACATGGTCCGAGAGGCCATTCAGTTCCTCCTACAGAGACCTTTCCTGGACTCCTACGGCATGTACGACAGCCAAGACAGTCTCTTCTATAATGCTGTCTTTGATGATTCCTTGTACCCCGGTGGCCGGACTTTCGCTCTTGTGAGTAATCTCCATGGTACAGGTTTGACGCCTGAAAAGCGGTCAACCGTGTTTGCTCTTGTGTCTTCCCCTTCGAAGGAAGACCTTCTCGATGACGACGACGATCGGTCTGAGATTAACGAATCCATCTGGCCCGAGAATCAGGTTGAAGAAGAGTGTCAAATCAACTTCGAAGAACTCTTCGCTTCTCTTGAAAGAACACCTACTGGTGAGGAACCACCTGACGCTCATCCGGAACAAACGGAGACGGAAGATTTTATACCTAAAGAGTCCGTAGTATTGGAAGAAGCAGCGCCGGTGGAGTTCCCTCTGACACCAATAAGGGTCATCGATCGCTACCCAGAAGTCGAAGATGCATTTCCTGAGAGATTGGGACCGGATTCTATTTCACCATCTGATGATGATTCGTCTTCCTGTTCAAGCTCAGATACCTCAGGTATATATTAAATTTTTCACATATTTGCTGTTATTTATATTTACAAGTGGACAAGGACATAATTTACACGCTTCACATTTCTCCTTGATTTGGGGTATAGGTTTTGATATAAATTTTCATGTCATATCAGTGTCCGTGGTCACACAGCTAGAATTTGATTTGAAGCATGTAATCTACACTACTGATCAAGGTCAATCATTACCTCTTCATTTACACAGTGAAAGGCAACATGAGTCATGTTTAGACAATGCTTGATTAAAAATATACCCATCTTTCAAATACATTTTGTAATTGTTCTTGTTTTATTATATTCCTTATTTCAGCCCATACTTTTGTAGTGCAGGACATTATTAAGATATCCCGAACAGCCCACACAAAATGCAGAAAAAAAAGAGAGGGAAGAAAAGAAGGTAAAGGAGGGAAACATTTAACATAGACATATTGACATTCGTACTTTAATTTGAGTATGCAAATAAAGTATGACTCTTATACGGAACTTGTATCAGATAGATGAACAAAGCTTATATTAGTTTTCTGAAATTTTCGATGTCCAATATTGATATATACGATTGTATATACTTTCTGGATCAGTTATTGAATTACGAAATCAGATCAATTGATATAATCTTAACTTTAAGACGGTTTCATGTGTAATTACTGTTTCAGGAACATACATCCTCGACAATCAGATGGGACTAGTCGAAGAGGACGAAGAGGAAGAGGATGAGGATCAATTCAAGCATCAATCTTACCCACGTGACGAGTCACATGATCTAGCCAGTGCACCACGTGAGTTACCGGGTTACCATGGCTACGACCATGGACCATACGAAGAGGTGGCAGAGGAGGAGGAAGTACAAGAGGAGAAACCACAAGCTAGTCGGATGTTCTTCATCACGAGCGCTATGTTGGCGCAGATGAACGAGGAGCAGAATCACGAGTCGTCCTCGGACAACGATTACAAAAGGCGTGGTCGACAATCTGAATCTCCATCATCCAGTTCTAGCGAAGATTTCTTGGAACCGATCCCCGCCGGTTACGGCCCGGGCAGCGAGAGGGGTAGACCTATGGAAAGAACCGCAATGCAATACCAACAGGCCTCTCCCGGGGATGTTCCCCAGAGAGCGTACCCGGATGAAGTTCCGACGGCGGAATACGATTATGAGAACGAAACAACGTTCAGACCAATTTCCGGTGGAGAATCTTCATTGGAGCCGACTCCGCGCTATCCCGCTTCCGAAACGCGTCAAGACAATGGAGAGATCAAACACCCATCGCAAAATGGCCATCACGTTTTTAGTGATTATGACTCTTCTTCCGAACTGCTTGAGATCGAAAGACAAGGACAGAAACTGTATCCGTCTTCCCCGCATGATTATGACCTCCCTCCAAAGACAATCGAAAACATGGCCAATGGTGACCATTTGCCCGATCAACTCGTGCCCGCGAAAGAGCCAACTATTACAAAGAACGTAAAATATCCAGACGAAGCAGATCCAACACATATCAAAAACTTACTGCAAGGTAGCGAACCAAACGGACAGCAAGATTTCAAACCTATCCAGGAACCAACTATAAACAGAGACATGAACGTACCGGAACAGTTGCAACCTGTATTCTCCCGACCGGAATTTAATAAAGGGTTACCGGCCGATGACCCACAGACGAAATCATATGAATCGCTAGAGAGCTACCCTGTCCACGTCGAACCGAGCGCGGCGCCGGCCGATTATGCAAAGACAAACGGACACCGTGAACCGTTGAGCCAAAGTGAAGGGAGCGTTTTGTCGCATTCGGACTTCCCCGGTTACTCTGGCTCATCCGAAGGTGAATTCGATTGCGAAACGGATACATCGTTCGCGTCCGGGGAGCGTATGTTCGCGTTGGTTGGTCTCAGGGGCACCCCTCTACCTCCTCCTCCAGCTCTCTCGGTGACCGCTTCTATAGAAGTGTATCGGACCGAGGAGAGCATAGAGACTCAACGAAGCCTCTACTCATATGAGATCAACAAAGGCGTTGCAGGACCGGACGGTAAGATGGTCAAACTCCAGGAACAATCCTTCTCCTTTGAGCGCAGTTCGGACATTGTGATCGAGACAACAGAGAGTCGATTTGAAACCGTTACTTCGGACAGCGTTTCAGATAGTAATGTAGAGCCAATCTCATGGGTGGAACAGAAGCATAGTCATCTAGAGGTTCGGCAGGAGCAGTCATTCGCATTAGATAACCATTCAGACAGAGTTGATGATTCTGTCGACAGCGCGGGGGAGGGCTTCAGCATGAATGAGACCGTCACGGCTGATTTCGCGGGGGAGCAATTCGCGCAACTAGAACCTGCACGGGCGTATGAGCCAGGACCAGCCGTCGATTTCAACGATGAAGACTTCAAACTTGATCTCCCCCTCAACTCTGCCGGGGAGGAGATGTCCGAGAAGGAAGGGCTCCAGCGGCAAGTGGAGTCCTTGAGCGAATTGCTGTCGGAAAGAACTTTAGATATGCAAAGGTTCAAAGACGATTACCCGTTCCTGGATCGGGTCATGTCTGATCCTAAGGCGGGTGCTAAAGGATATGACGAAGGCCAACTCATTGGTCTGTTGGAAACCTACAGGCAAATTGAAGAAGATGTACTTGAACTTATGAATATCTACAAAGAAACCAAAACCCAATTAGCAGAATTAGAACAAATGGAAAGAGCGTAAGCTACCTCATAGCCAGAGTCCTAGTGACATTCGCATCAAAGAGGAGCTAACTCCATCCGAATGAAATTACTCGCTGCTTTGACTCGATTGGATTGTTTCTCTCCTGCTACCACATAATCTAAAGTCAAATTGAGTCATATTTTTGTAATTTTAATTCATACTAGAGTTGATCCAAAATCTGAGGCCATTCCGACTCATACTTGACTCATAAACGCCGACTCGCACCTTTGCGTTTTTAGCCTTCGTCGGCCCAGCGTTTTGAAAATTAAAAATGATCCCCGAGCGTGCAGTATACGCAGATCAGACGGTGGATTGACCTTTGGCTTGCGCTCAAGGAGCGTACGTCGAACGTTAGTCCGCCGTATGACCTGAGTCTATGTGCGTCCAGGAAGCGTTTTTAATTGTCAAAAAACGCTGGGCCGACGAAGGCTAAAAGCGAAAGGTTATGAATCGGCAGTTGGGAGGTGTTTTATGAAGCTTGTCGTTGCGACAAATTAGTCAGCACCAGATTAATCCCGTGTAATTCCTGATAATAATTGAATGAAAAAAAAACAAGACTATCACCAACAGTTGATTTGGTTGCTGCGACAAGCTTCATAGCACATCCTTCGGATTTCAGAGAGAAGACGGCCTTTTTTTATAGTGATATTCACTTGATTATTGGGTTCGTTTTTTAAACAGAATTCTTCTTCTTTCTTCTTTTTTAGAGTTTTACGGCACTCTAATCAGTTCTGATTATACGTGCCAATTCTCATTTACATCCTAGCGTTTATAGCCAACGTCTGCCCAGGGTGCATGGCATTTTGGAAGATGCTCCTTGAACACAGAAATTTAGAGGGAAGACGCTTGTCCGATGTTAAGACCACCGCACACTACACGACTGTTAGTCCGTGCGACCTAACGAACAGTTTTGAAAATACTGAAACACGCTCTAATATGTCAATTCACGGCGAGGTACTTCATACTGGAACTTGATGAAGTATTATCAAGTACCTCGCCATGAGACGACGGTATACAGCGTGTTTCAGTATTTGCAAAATTGGTCATGATGTCGTATGATTATAATTCGTGTAGTGTGTGATGGCCTTTACTGGTGCTCAATAAAATGTGAGCTTTTTGGTAACTCATGAATATATTTTTTTCTGAACTGAAGATGGTTATAGATTTGCAAGAAGTAAATTTATGTGATATCATTATTGCCTTAGGGGGTCGATCCTCAAACCAAATGTTAACAACACCAAAGAAATTATCAGCGGTTACTTAACGACGAGAGCCCAATGGTGTCTTAGAAATAATTCATTGTTCACACATGTGTACTCTACTAGATATCTGTAGTGCTTTATAAAAGTCTTCCGTCTCTTTACTAAGCCTTTATTTCTTGAAATAGCAGTGCCTATGATAGGCAGTCATCTCTCTTATACTTTCATGAAAGTGTATCTTGTTCTGAAATAGATTTGTGCTAACGTTCCTGTACAAGTAGTTCGTCGATGGTTTTCTTAAAATTCCAATAAGCCGTACATGACCAAAGTAAAGAATTTTATGAAGGAGTTGATTAAAGGGGAACACACCCCAGGAAATATCGTGCTCTCAAAAAATGGGAGAAGTCATTTAAACAAACTGTAAACATTTGAGCAAAATCAGATGTACCGTTCAAAAGTTAGGAATCCTCAAATTATCAGTGTATATCACGATCATACATGCCGCTGATGGGGTTCCTTGTGGTCGGCAACTTTGACAAAATCTGTAACATGCTAAAATGCAGACAACTGACAATTCACTTTGTATATAACACATTTTAAAACCGGGATTAATGGAGAATGTAGAACATGGGTCGAATGCAGACTCGATGAAGGCATGTTGTACTTATTATCATTCAATGAGAACACGATAATTCCAGGAGTGGCCTCTCCTTTAACAGTTTTGATATTATATCTGTCAATTTGTAATTCATATCGATTCCACGTCTGTATTGGCAGTATCATTCGTATTACGAATTGGCGGGCAATGGCGGGTTTAGTCTGATAAATGCACATTTTAAGCGTCCTCTGTATGCACAGAAAAACATGAAAGCTTGCCCGAGGAGTATGATTCCTTCACTTGTATTGTAGTAACTTGCAGCAACGAAATATTTTTCTTTAATCTACACTTGTTTGGATTAACCCTAACTTACCGGGGGGGGGGGGGGCATAATGG
>BQKZ01008627.1:0-26455 GCA_036244855.1 Temnopleurus reevesii
AAACTGTAATGACAACAAGTTTTTTTCCACGTTTTCCGAAGTAAGCAAATCTTCAGTCAACTATACAGTTGCTTGTACATAGTAAGGATTTATATTTAAGCCCTATATGTAGGTCCCTACCTAGAGTCCCTGAAAGATTTAAAATCAGGTCTTGTTAACTTAATTGAAAATGCTGTAATGCAGAGTCACCACAATTGTTGTCTATGAACATGAATAAACTAAAAAGACTTTTACATTCACATCCATTCTATAACGACAGAGAGAAAAATATGAGAATAGCCTTAGAAAAATGTCGCTGCAACGAAATGAACATATTAATGTAGAGATAACTTCATCTGTTACAAAGATTTCTATCTAAGTTTATAGGAATATAAATTTTACAACTTTCAGAGACTGTAGGTCGCGATCAATCTCTTAGACTAGAATTATATTTAAAGTGTGTAATTTTGTAATGCTAATGATACAAAATTACCTAATTGCCAATCGGGTGTATAGTATTGAAACCATTTCGATGAAATAAATCATATAATTATATTCTGAAGATTCAAAGAAATGATGACTGAAAAGTATAACTGAAGGTAACTAACAATGAACTGCAGCTGGGGCGACCAGAAGAACTTAACCCGGCGATGTTCTTGTTGTTCTTATTGTTCTTTTTTTTTTAATATATAAAGTATGTATTGTATTTCCTTTGTTGTTGTTGTATTTGTCGGCGCATCCAACACAAGCTTTGCTTCTGGATCTGCGCCCTTTTCCTTCAATTTGTTTACGTACCTTAATGATTCATGTTCTAATTACCCTATAATTTGATTACAATTGTAAATTGCTACATTGTACATCACTGATTTATTTGAAGGAAAAAATAAAAGTTATTTTGAATGAATGAATGAATTCATGAATTTCTTGATGTACACTGATTTATTCTATCGAGATTCTGCAGATTCAGAAATAGCTGATCCTTGCCCGGTTGGGATTGGCATTTACATAAACGCTTATTTGAATATTCAAATCATTTAACAAATTAAATTACCCAACTTAAATTAAAAAAAACACACCTAAATTTAATGAAATGCCCATTTTTACCCTGGTCAAATAGAAGCCCGGAAGCAACACGATTCAACACGACTCTTTGTTCGGAGGCAGTTAACTGTATAGAGTAGTAATCAGTTGTGCTGCTTCCGGGCTTCTATGTGACTGGGGCATTGGGAAGAGACGATGAGGACCTATATAAAATATCCTTTAAAAGAATCATTCCCGGCTGCGATCGTACACTCCAGTTGTTGGAAAAAGCGAGTCTGTGAGCCTTCGACTGGACGTGCAGAGGTATCGCGAGTTCGGCGGCTCGTATTCTGGATATCAGCCGTTCTCGTTGACAGCCGTTTACAGGGGTTTTTTGCAGCACATGGTTTTGCATGTAGCAAGAGGCCTCGGCTAGAGGCTATATCCAGAGCAACGTGTCAAGGAGTAGTCGGACTCACAACAAGCAATTCACTGTTGTCGAAAGCACCTCGGCACCATTCGCAGAATCCTTCTTCCTTGAGACCGTAAAACTCTGGAACAATCTATCGCAGCAAAACGTTAACGTCAAGTGCAACATACTCTTTGGAGCTACAATTCAACATTAATGTAATAAAACGAACACAAAAACTCAAACTTCACTCTTCACGAGCCCCAAAGTTATACTTCCAGTAATAGTTCCAAGAGGACATTTCCGGATCTGCAGTGGATCTGGGACCGTTAGGACCCTTATTCTGACTGAGGGGGTGCATGCAAGCCTGTATTTGATGTCTCTATTTCCTCGTCAATATTGTGACATATATAGTTCAACATGTTTCCACTTCTTACCATAATTGTTTAGCATTATGGTTGTCTGGTGCCCTACTTATGCTTTGCTATTCTGTGTTATTTTCTACCCTCTGTTAATCATTTTGTGCGCGAATTGAACACTAAATCTTTGTGGATTTGGCACATTATATGTCACATGTTTTTATTATTATTACCGTATTATGAACACAAGGTACAAGGTTCAATATGTAAGATGACAAAAGGGGGGAGGTGGATTGTGAAGGAATGTCAGAATCATTGAACGAATGAGCTGAACTAAATAATCAGACAAGGGATCATGGGCGGAGCGACCAACCCGGGCTCGCAAATCGAGCGGGGGGGGGGGNTGTTTCTTTTTAAGTAGATTTGAAGACAAAATTTGGCGATAAAAATATTCGCTTTTACCAAAACTATACTTGGGCTTTACAACGAATCTTCTGGAATTGAATTTAAAACTTTATAATTCAGAGTGTAGATATTATAAATTATCTGAATCAGAAATGGTTGTGTTGGGCGTTTAATGAAATCAGTTCAATGAAATAAGTCGTATAATTTCATTCTGAAGACTGAGGAAAATGATGATTTAAAAGAAATGAAGTATTGAAAACAACTGAAGATTACTACCAACGAACTAGCCAAAAGCTGGGGCGACCCGAAGAACCTAACCCGTCGATGTTTGGTGCCACACTGATTTGTTCTACCGAGATTTTACAGATTAAAAAATAGTTGATTCTTGCCCGGTTTGGCGTGACATTTGCATAAATACACATTCAAATCATTCAACAAACAAAAGTATCCTTCTTAAATGAAAAAAACAACACTGTTTACTAAAATAACCATTGATGATCCAGTCATACAGAAGCCCGGAAGCAACACGATTCAACACGACTCTTCTTGCGGAGGCAATTTGCTGTTATACTGAACAAATAATCGTGTTCAGTCGTGTTGCTTCCGGGGTTCTATGCGACTTGGGCATTAGGAAGAGACGATGAGCACCATATCCAAAGTATCCTTTAAAAGCTCATTCCCGGCTGCGATCGTTTACTGCAGTTGTTGCAAAAAGCTAGTCTGTATTAACCCTAATTAGACTGGGCGTGCAGAGGTATCGCGAGTTCGGCGGCTTTTTTTTTTGCAGCACATGGTTTTGCATATAGCAAGTGGCCTCGGCTGGAGGCTATATCCAGAGCAAAGTGACGATGGGCAGACGGACTCACAGCAAGCATTTGAACGTTATCCAATGCACCTCGACACCGTGTGCAGAATCCTTCTTCCTTGATACCGAAAGACTCTGGAACAATACGGAACTTTAGCAAAGAATACGGTAGGGCCGATCAGGACGTTATTTATCAAGCGCGGGATAATCTAGCAGGCCGCTATGGTTGAGAACGCCCGCTAGATTATCCCGCGCTTGAGAAATAACGTCCTGATCGGCCCTACCGTATTCTTTGCTAAAGCTCCGTATTCTATCGCAGCAAAACGGTAACGTCAAGTGCAACATACTCTTTGGAGCTACAATTCAACATTAATGTATAATATAAGGAACACAAAAACTCAAACCTCACTCTTAGAGCCCAAAAGTTATACTTCCAGTAATAGTTCCAAGAGGACATTTCCGGATCTGCAGTGGATCTGGGACCGTTATAGGACCCTTATTCTGACTGAGGGGTGCATGCAAGCCTGTATTTTATGTCTCTATTTCCTCGTGAATATTGTGCCATATATATTTCAATATGTTTCCACTTCTTACCATATTGTTTATCATTCTAGTTGTCTGATATGCCCTACTTATGCTATGCTATTCTGTGTTATTTTTTCACCCTCTTTTAATCTTTTTGTCCCCGAATTGATTTGTGGATTTGGCACATTATATGTCACATGTATTATTATTACGATTATGAACACAAGGTCCAAGGTCCAAAGTATGAGATGAAAAATGGGAGGGGAAGCATTGTGAAGGATTGTGAGAATCGTTGAACTAACGAATGAGCTGAACTAGATAATCAGAAAAGGGATCAGGGGTGGATCTAGCTTTCTCCCAAGAGGGGGTTTTTGGATCGGCGAGGGAGCGGAGCGACCAAGCCCGAGCTCGCGAATCGAGCGAGGGAGGGAGGGGGTGGGAGGGGAGTGCATGTCCACAGTATTATAGCGATTTTTTCCATTTTTATGGTTTCCAGCTGTTGATTTTAAGCGTACTTGTATGTTCCCTTTTTTGTCCCCTTTTTACTTGGCAACCCACGGGGGAGTTGACCCCCCCCCCCCCCCCCCCCCCCCCGTGGATCTGCCACTGGAGATACCATGATTGAACACATCTGGGGCCCGTAATATAAAAGAGATACAATCAATTTTGCGACCATTCGCATACTTTTGTACATGACTTTCCATATACCTGCAATTGATATTGATCGTACGATTAATTTAAAATAGTTATGTTACGAGGAGCAATTAAGCCAAACATGAAGAGTAGAATAGAACACGTCAGATCACATTACAACTGAACATGAATCAATTCATGTATGCAAATCATTTAAAATGTAGACAGTCAACAAAGGAAGAACCAGACAGTCAATAAAAATAAACCATGTCACATTAATGACCTTACAAATCGCACCGCTGTCACCCGTTGCGTGATTGAAAAATAAACGGTAAATCAACATAAATAAAAGTAGGGCTACCGTATGAAGCAATTCAAGACAATATTGAAAAAAATACCCTGAAAATAACGGACGAAAAGTTATGTTATACGTATTTTTACTGATCGGAAAATAAAGTACAAGTAAAAGTACATTAACACCTAGGTCACTATTTTGTCTTTGGAGGAATAAAGTTTAATTGTCAACAATAGGGCTGTCAAAATAGGCACCGGTCAGTGTTGCTCTCTACTTCCGGATAAGTTAATTAACTGTAATTCTTAATTGCACCATTATCAACGCTGACCTTGACTCACTTTTTAGTGAATCGAAAGTCCAATCAAGAACAAACATTATATTAGGATTATTGCTATATGTTGAACCATCTTAGTCCAATCATGTAAAAAAAATACAATTTTTTGCAAGAAGTTCTCTTTGATTCTTCTTTCAAGTATAGCACATGTATTACCATGTGGAGGCGCCGTGGTGTAGTGGTCATGACTCTCGCCTTTCAACCAGAGGGTCGTAGGTTCGAGTTCCACCCATGGCGTTAATTTCCTTCAGCAAGAAATTCATCCACATTGTGCTGCACTCAACCCAGGTAAGGTGAATGGGTACCTGGTAGGAATATTTGTTCCTTGAAACGCCAAGTGCGCTAATGAAGTGGCTGCCGGGCTAGAGCCAGGGTAATAGTTCTGCATTTGTAGAGCGCTCAGAGAATTCTTCATAAAGAGTTGATAAGCGCTATATAAAAGAAATTCGTTATTATTATTATTATTACCATGATATACTTTGATAATGATATTGTTAATTCTCTTTTGAAGCAGAATCTTTCGAGAATTCCGTGAAGATTTTTGTCCAACTCATTTCTTCTACTCGTAACAAATCCTACATGAGCAACGCGCAGGTAAAAGGCAATTGCTATTGATATATTTACAAATATCCTCCCTGTAACTAAGGCAGAAATAATTCTTTCCAATATAACTAATCTCACTTTACGACTTTGTCCATTTACATAACAATATTACCACTAATACTAACAAGTCACAAGAAATTCTACATACCGTAAATCCCACCCATGCCTTCAAAATCCTTCAGCAAGAAATTAATCCATACTTTACTACATCCAAGTTAGCGTAGATATGTCTAGAGCGGACATTAAGCTGACCAAACCATACATATCCAAATACATATAACTTATAAGCCAGGTGAGGTGAATGGGTACTTGGCATGATTATTAATTCCTTGAAATGCGCTGGTGTACGCCGGGCTAAAGCCAGGGTAATAATAATAAAAATGGGAAACGCATTGACCAATCCGCAGAGTGGATACGTGAGCTATATAAATTGTATCTTTGACTATACCATTAAATACACAGAAGACAACGTTTTGAACTTGGTTGAATATTTACGATTGCCCGATATATGAATCATACAATTCACTTTTCAACAGACTCATATCGTGTTTAGTTGGCTCCTTTTCTATTACTGTCTAAAAAAAATTGGGTATACACTAGCCCTTCACTTAGGGCGGGATGGTCGTCGTTGTCCCAGAAGCTTTTCGACATTCACACATACATGACATAAGAGAAAAGGGTGCACAAAGGGTGCAAACATTTCCGAAAAGACGCAATCTGTGGCTAGAAAAGGCGTAACATGGTACCCTTTCGAGGTACACGGTCAGCATTACATAAATGGTGCATGCTGCCAAATGGAGGTGCAATATTGTACCCTTTTGAGGTACACGGTCAGCATTACATAAATGGTGCATACTGCCAAATAGGGGTGGAATTGTTGTACCCTTTTGAGGTACACGGTCAGCATTACATAAATGGTGCATACTGCCAAATGGGGGTGCAATATTGTACCCTTTCGAGGTACACGGTCAGCATTACATAAATGGTGCATACTGCCAAATGGGGGGTGCAATATTGTACCCTTTCGAGGTACACGGTCAGCATTACATATAAATGGTGCATACTGCCAAATAGGGGTGCAATATTGTACCCTTTCGAGGTACACGGTCAGCATTACATAGTGGCGCAATGTTGTCCCTTTCGACAGCCTCATGATGTGCTATGTTAAGGAGTCAGTGTCTGAATTAGGCATCGTTTGTTTAAGCATGGGAGAATGACAGTGACCGGATATAATCCAGCAATCCCACATCCTCAAAAGCAAATGGTTTCGCATCCTCTGAGCACTCCGCAGAATGAAAAATCATACATTTTGTGGTTCAATTTTTTTAGTACCAAACAGGTGCAATATTACACCAAAAAAGGGTATATTTTATTCCTAAGTGATAGTGACTTGATTTTGTACAAAATGATGAGAACGGCAGAATAACTTTCACTGAAATGTTAGAATGTTAAACATAATGTTATAAAAGTACTTTGAAAGTTGAAGGATGATTAAACAACAAGTTCGGATGACATTTATAATAAAATACTTAAGTATTGTAACCATCAATTAGTTATTTTAGCGATTTCAAGAACGGAAGTTGGTTTTGATTATTGACTCGGGCCTTGCCCTTAACAAGCCGATAGTAGGAAATACAAATGTTCACCAAAAATGTATCATAACAAGTAAGAAAGAGAATTTCCGTCCTTTCATTTTCTATGACAGAGTAATGAGCAAATAAAGATAATAATAGATTAAAACTTTAAAAAGGCCGGACTACATGTATATTGGCAGGCGTGTTGTTTGTTGTGTAAACTAAACCAGAATAATCATGGATAAATAGAATTTTGATTAGAACTATTGTTCATACTGAGTAAAAACTGAGTATAAAACTAAGGTGTAACACAATCCTTTGAATCCAATGTCGATGTAAAACAAGGTTTATTTGAACGATTTACCAGATGAATTTGCAACCACTGACACAATCCAGTTGAGTTGAATGGAAAATTAGTGAACTGTTTAATGTATGCAGATGATATTGTATTGGTGTCAAAATCGACAGATGGGATGCAAAAGTTACTAAATAGACTCGATATGTATTGTAACAAATGGCTGTTAGAAGTCAATATAAACAAAACCAAAATAGTTGTAATAGATGTAATAAAAATGGCAAAATGTTAAAAAATGAGAACTTCAAGATAAATGATAAAAATATAGAAACTGTTAAGCAGGCACCATATTTGGGATTAATCTTTACTAACTGTGGTTCATTTCAAGACACAAGGGCAAACCTAGCAGATAGAGCAAAAAGAGTTGTATTTAGATTATTCAAATCGTTTGGCTACCAACTCCCAAATATCAAGATAACGACGCGATTGTTTGATTCTTTGGTGAAACCAATACTTCTACACGGATCGGAGGTATGGGGTGCCACCGTTGTGGAAAGCTAATAAAACTTGCTGCAGGAAACTATAAGACTTATCTGAGGAATGACATTGAGAATGTTAGATTCCAATGGTTAAGATTAGGGGTAAATAAGAAGAGTAGTCTTATGGCAATCCCAGCCGAAGTAGGGGCATACCCGCTGATAAAACAAATCTGCCGAAATCTGGGAAAATATTATGCATGCATGAGATAACAATTTAATATTATATCACGCCTTCCAAGAAAATAAGAAGATGACCTAAAACAACGTTACACAACCTGCTGGTTAGCATACTTACAACAAATGTTTCAACAAACAAAGACATTTATAGACGATAACAATGAGTGTCTAGATATAGATGAAATAACATGCAGTGATAAGATGGTTGGAGAAGAGGTGGAAGAAAATATAATAGAAGCTTATAACAGCCAATTCACAATGGATTTGTATAGTGACTGTTTATACGGAAATGAGCAAAATAAGTTCAGGACATATCGATTATTCAAAGAAAATATTGAAATAGAAAAATATGTATTTACCAAACACCACAACATAAGAAAAAATATATGCCGACTATGAATCAGTTCTCATAACCTTGAAATAGAAACTGGAAGACACAGACGTCCCTCAAAAATCCCCAAAGATCTACGATTTTGTAATGAATGTGAAATGGATAGGTCGGTGACGAAATTCATTTAATTTTAGAATGTCCATGATATACAAAGGAAAGAATTACCCTGTTTGAAAACATTAGCCAAAATTGCAAGAATTCAAGTTCTTAAACCTTACCCCAAAAGAACAGTTCATTAAAATTATGAAACTCGATAACAATAACTTAATTGCTCATTTCGGTAAATTCATCAAGTCAGTAATAAATAAACGAGGGGAGTTGTAAAGCGCTTAGAAAATCATTATGTGTTTTGTTGTCAAATATTTATTTTATTTAACATATAATTGTTTCATTATTCTAATCAAATCATTCATATTTTGTTTATTTTGTATAATTTGTTTGACATAACACAATGTATATGAAAAAATGTAATCAGAACAAAATGTTGTCTGTATATGTCGATGACGTTCAAATGAATAAATTCCAAATTAATGATATTAATACTTTTTATTATTCATTTGGCAAAAAAAAAATTTTTGGAGTAACTTAGACCACTCGTGAGAAAGGAAGGAAACTTTAATGACATAAATAAACTCTTGGATGAAAATCTCTCGACAAAATGGCGACTTTGACAACTTTGATCATGTTTTACCTCGGTTAGTTATCATGTGTTTATTATTACTACCAAATTCTTGAAAACCGTAAAAGCGAGTATGAATTTGGTTCTTACCGAGTAACTGGGAGAAGACAACATCACTTGCTTGCAGACTGTAGAAGGCTTACTTACAAGCCAGACTTCCATCATGCAATAATACAAATGTTTGTTAAATACTAATAAAGTCGAGGTCTGGACTTCAGACCTGTACAACACTGACTTTATTCACGGATCAGTGACCTCGAGGTTAAAATCAATGTGATCAAATAGGGAGCTCGGATCTTGGGGGGGGGGGGGGGGGGGCATTTATACAGTGAGTAGTATATACCTGCGCCATCTTTTATCAAGGCTTTACCCCTAAAGCCCCGGTCACACTAGACCCCCGAAGCAACACGATTCACCCCGGCCGACTCTATGTTAATTCACAGTTTACTGCCTCAGAACAACGAGTCGGGGTGAATCGTGTTGCTTCCGGGGTCCTATGTGACCAGGGCTTTAACTGATGAACACTTTTCTTGATGTAATCATTTCCACACAAAATATAGGTTACTTTGACCTTTACTTATGTTATAAATGTTAGTGGTATATGATGCTGTACTTTACACAACTTGCATTCAAATGATATACAATATTATGGCAAAAGGTATTAGAGTTTCTTAGCGAATGATCTTTCCTAAAACAGTGCTTTGAATATGTACTTAGGAGTAAAAATCAAAGTGAAAATCAAAGCCCTGTACTAAAGCTCAGTCCAATAGGGTTTACTAATATATGTAAATTCTATGCATACCTCTAACACAAAGGTTGTTCTTGACAACTCTAAAGCTTGCCCGATGCTTGCCCGACATAGCAACAAATAATGTATGCAAACTGGATCCCAAGTATTGTGGTCTTTTTGTTATCAACCGGTCTATGGAATACCACGTAACTAAGTTAAACGCACATAAATTTGAATATATAAGTAAACCCGCCTATTGTGTAATGCTACTGAAGTTTGGAAGATTTCTTTTCAGCACAGAGTCATGAATGACTATTGACAAATAATATCAAATGGATGTTTGAGACAGTGGTTTATGCACATTAGTTCTGTAAGACTGCATCCTTTTAGTTCCAAGTCCTCGGGGCACAATTTTATGGGTTGATGTACACATGCAAACACATCTTGTTATTATGGAAGCCTTGTTATCGCTCAATAACCATATAAGTGATGTTTGTGTTTAACCGATTCCAAGCACTTTACGTGTGATTCACTGTGTGCAGAAGGGACAAAGGCCTGGGACAAAATAAACAACATCCGTTCAAGCATGAACTGTAGCTAGATCCCCACTAAAATGATTCCCTCTTATTCCGCAGAGAAATGCTGAACACCTGGCCGTGGATGAACATGGAATTTCTTTATTTTGTGAGCACGATTCATGAAGCTATTGTGAAGGTTTGAATGAAGTTGTTTAGTTGGCCCATTCTTTAGTCCCCGTTGCTTACAGTGATTCCTCAAGTTCAATATCGAATGGGTTCTAATGTGCATTTATAGTTGCATTGAGTTTTTCTCCATGATCTCGTTCGTATGGCAATTGAGAATTTGCACGATTCGTGTGACCAAATTCACATACATTTGTGAGAGGTCTTGGGGATGGGGAAAGAATGGAAAGGGGAGTTAGGGGTGATTTGTTTTGTGTGTGGAATAGGGAATTTGAGGATATGCGTGAGACTTAAAAATAGAATAGATGCTTTTCCCGCCGAGCCTTTTCTCGGAATTTACGATAATTATGATTCTACTTCGGTTCATGTAATTTCTGTCAGCGTTTCAGTATTTGATAAGAATACATGTCAATGTGTATCATATGTCCATTTTAATCGTACTTTTAGTTTCATCCATAATTCTTTTGTGTGGGGGCAATGATAATAAAATCTCGTTAGAACGGGCTTTTCTTTTACTTCATTTTCGGGCGCACACAGATGATCCTCTTTGCTTTCAACATAAAATATACAAACGATCACGTTGGCCTTATGTTGCCTATTTTGAAAGTAAAATGCTTGGACAAAAATGTTGAGGGATGTGGGTAACGAATTCCTGGTCACGATTTGACTTAAACTGCACAACTACAATCATGTTGCACAACGTCTTTAACCTAAAACAAGGAGAGGATAATTTAAAAATAGTCCTACCTTGCTTTGTCCCCTATGCTTGCCTAAAAAAATCCGCCATGGACTGACTTCATGCAGGATGGATATTTCACAGTTGGTCACAGCCGTTAAAAGTTATTGCACAATCCCAAAATATATATAAGGAAAGTATAGGCATATAGAAATGGACAGAAGAGGACGAAAAGTGTCCAAGTAACAAAGATTTCCAATCAATCGCAAGTGTATAGGGAATCATGCATTAAAGTTTGCGATTGGTTGTAAACTTGTTATATATCACAGACCCCAGATCACACACACAACAACAAGGTCTTACCAAAATGACGCATAGAAAGATGACTTCGAAGTCATGAAATTTGATTTGAAGAGAGGCTGCGGATGAGATGTTGACAAGTTGACTATTCAAGTTTCATCTTCAAAATGGTAAAGAGTGGGAAAGTGATACACAAAAGAGATTTGTGCGTGTATGCCGCTGAGCGAAGGAGGTATAACAAAAGAAGTTATTATGTGAGAATTCAGTGCTAAAGTGTGGAGAAAATTAGCCCAAAATGAGTACAGCCTATACATAAAAGGTGTATAATAAAGGAAAATGAAATAACCATCATGTAGAAGAGATATTACAGATGAATTATATAATAAGAAATCAAAACAACATCTTTGTTTATACAAATCTTCCTGAAATCGCACAAAGTATTAACCAAAATATGATCTGCAAATTAAGTTAACCCATCGATTACTGGATTTTGTGATTTCCATAGACTTTGTACAAGTAGCGCCCGATAAAAAAGACAATGGGTTAATGCACAGAATCATGTAGGGTTGCTGGATGTGGATCCAATCGGCGGGTAAGTATTCAGACGCCTATGACATAGGGACTGTGACATAAAACAAGGTTGCAATCAATCGCAAACTTTTGTACATGATTTCCCATAGACTTGCGATTGATATCTATCGTACGATCGATTGGAAGATCTATGTTACGGGGCCGTGATGACACCAGTAGCAGGGACTCACTGTTAAGCACATATATTTGATATGATTTGATTGATTGATTTTTTCCATTTCATCGTTAACTCAAAATAACAAAATATAGTACAATATAGAATATAAATTGGACAAAACATTAGTAACAAAATAGATGCATATACACGTGAAAATTGTACAAAACAATAATTACAAGATATGATAATTGTTCTCTGAAGGACCAACTTTGTATAAGTATGATTATAAAAATGTAGTATACAAAAAAAGCTTGTAGGACGCATGCCCCTGAAGGTAATTACATTAAAAGGAAAAGAGAACAGTTTCAAAGACAAAAGTATATGGTGCTGTCACATTAATTCGCCTGATCATATTAATTCGTACATCATATTAATTTCTACAAAATTGATGAAATATGACAAATCTGATATCACCATCGTGAAGAGGGTTGTTTATTTGCCTAAACTGGAAATTTTCTTAGCAAAAGAACCGAAAACAATGAAAATATTGCCAAAAGATCGGCAGATTTGCTTGCATTTGCAGAAAAACACGGGCCTTGCGACACTGACCTGAATCCTTCCAATTTTCGGACAGAAATCATCAACTTTGTAAGAAAGCAGTCATACCATTCCATTCCTTGATATTTTATGGTCAAACTACTGTAAATTTTGCATCTTAGATGGAAGAAATTTTATTGTAAGTCTTGTTCAAAACGAGGTCTACGAATTAATATGACACAGTTTGTTGACAATTTTCGCCATTTTCCAGCATGGAGCGATGCGATCGTTTCGTCAATCGAATTTTGATATCGCGATATCTCTGTGATTCTTTCGTGAATTAATCTTATTCTTTGAAATAGTTGAAGCCTAAAATATCTAGTTTTATTTCAAGTTAAGATTTTAGAAAATAATTTGTTTTTTAAAAGATATATTTTGCTAAGTACCACGATCCAAAAATGCTCTAGAAAAGTATACGAATTAATGTGACCCCATCATACATGGAACAGGATGTCATAATGCAATTACAGCATTACAAGGATACTTGAAATATTGTGTGCCACTATCATATGGTGTGATATTACAAAACGCAAATCCTCAGCGAGTACTCGCTACCAAACAGGGGCCAATTTGCACGAAATGGTCTTAGCTATCCTCTTTTTGCTAAGACGTCTTAACTTCTTGTATCACCCTCTTAACATAGACACAAAAGGTTGATACGTCTTTGTTATAAGGATGGCACAAGAAGTTAAGACGTCTTATCACGAGGAGGATTGCTAAGACCATTTCGTGCAATTGGCCCCTGTTGAGAGGCCCACGTACATTGAACTTATTCATAACGTTACGATTGTGTTTATGACCTTTTATTGATTTGTCAGTTTAGATCTAAATTTAGTAATCTTATGATCGTGTTTGAAGATCGGGAATGTTATTATTGAGCAAATAGCGTTGATTGACTGCACATTGTGCAATAGACATAATAGACGGATACCAATCATCGCATACAAGAGGTCGTGGATTCGAATGTCAAGTTTTCATCATATAATCATTTATTTCCAGTATAGTCAGCAAAAAAAAAAAAAAAAACGTTGGCTCGCGGTGTTTATATATTCAATGAATATACCAGGGCATCATTGCAAACAATACTACCACAATAGTTTGCATAAGTAACCATGGGAATATTAGGAATTAAACCTTTGGATGGATGTGGAGGCCCATAGTCACTCATGCCTTACGAAGGAAAACCCTAGTTTGAAAGCACAAACCCGAGACTTTCGGTGTGTGAGTGTGCAGAGCATGATACAGGGCATGCGCTGTGTGACTACATCACACACATACCATGCATACATCATTGCTCTATCCTCAGTCTTGGGGGAGAGCACGAGACACACAATGAGACACACAGTGTATACCCTGTATCACTCTCTGTGTTTGTGCACAACGAAACCCAAGGGTCTGTTCTTGCAGACTAGGAAAACCCGCTCACGTCTGGAACAAAATCCTCACATTATTTTCTTCAGGAAACCTAATTTTCCAGCTCTCTTATTTGATTTTTTTTTGTGTGAGGACGGGGGGGGGGGGAGTTATACGTATAAAAGAAAGAAGAAAAACGGCCTATATATATCGACCTTCCCCTGCTCATCCCCTAAGGGGGTGTTGTTCAAAAGTTGCAATTGATCGCAAGTTGCAGCTGATTGGACCGTGCCAATCAAAATCACTGTCTCATGCGCGTCTTATTAGATGCGCATATCGTGCGCGAATTAAAATGCGCGTTACAATTGGCAAAGTTGCAGTTGATTTGCCGTTGATTTTGAACAACACCCTCTTAGCCTATTATCTATTTTATTGTCCTCTTTAGATTTGTTTGTAAATTCCCGGTCACATCGTACATGTATACAGGCACATCTGCATGAAGTTCTTCATTCTTCCTTTTTTTTTATTCCTCTTACTCTTTATAAAGAGGGCCAAAATGAATAGATGTCGATGGATAATTTTGCAAAGGGGAAGTCCCCAATACATCGCGCCTGCATTTTGCAAAATGTATAGTTTGCAGGTCCAGACTTTTTGCTTCGGTGCATAGTGCATAATCAAGAGTCTGCATTTTGAGACTACTTCACACTACTTGGTTAAAGGAAAAGGCAATGCAGTCTGTAATGTCATACTCTGTATCCTGCCCCTGCATAGGCCTATGCACCTTACAAAATGAAACACTGAAAGCCAATGTTTTAAACTAAAATATGATGTATTTTTTTACCATGGATATACAGACATAGCGTCCTCTTGGTAATGCGAGCTGATAATACATCAAGGCATTTTCTATTCATACTGGTTTTAAAATTTATCCCGCTGCTGTCGCGGGAAAGCAACACCGCTATAAACCCGCTATAAATGCATTCACAGTGGAAAAGTTATCCCGCTTCTGTCGCGGGATAAATATCATGTACCCATTCATACTGCGGCGGGTGATTTTTACGACTTCCGTAACAAAACGCGTGTTGGCTTGTTTCTCGATCAGTATACGAGAAACAAGCCAACACGCGTTTTGTTTTTTATTAGGCCTATTTGAAGAAAATAATAATTTTTGGAAAAAATGTATGAAAATATTTCATTTCTGTAAAATATAATATTTAAATGATAATAAAATTAATTTAGATCCATAAGTTGCTTTATTTGTATTTCATGTATACCCGATTGTAGAGCGAACATTAAAAGTAAACAAACCCCACGTGCTTTATCGCGGAGTTATAGCGGAGTGTATTCATACTGAAGGCATCTCGCTTCTGTACCGGGACAGTCTCGGTGCTATTACTAGGGTTTGAGCGAGATATTTTGTTGCGGAGTTATAGCGGAGCGGTGTTATCCCGGGATATTTTATAGCGGGTCTGGAGCATTATAATAATAATAATAATAATAATAATAATATTGGCATTTATATAGCGCTCTTACAAAAATATGTATCACAGCGCTTTACAGTGTCATAGAAAATTGATTACCTACAAAAAATACATAACAACAAATTATTTAACTATTGCATTCATACTGAAGCCAACTGCGCTACAGTCGCGGGACTGTCCCACGACTGTAGCGGTGTTTGAGCTCAATATGAATGGGGTAGAGATAGATGCACAATCATGAGAATAGTTCGACAGTATTCTTTGTAATAATCTGACGTAAACATTGAATATCCCCTCCACATCTGAAGTGATAAAACCATGTGTTTGAATTTAGGTTAGAGTTTGATCTATTTTCCTTATAAATAACGTATCACTCCTGGATTACGTCAGGTCCTAATAAATGCGAACATCACAATGAACACGATATAAACTATTTACGTAAAATAAAGTGGGTCATAGGTAATTTAGCTCCGTACGTCGTATATTGAACTGTGTGGACACATTGATTCAAGCAGCTAATAAAGCATACCATTTGAGAATAGCGGATGTAAATTAATCTAATGTATTCTTAATAAATCGTAGTGTCCACGTATTCAATGCCTTCTCTGAAATGTTATTGACATGCATTTTAGGAATTTAGTTTGGTAGGCCAAACAGAGTTTTGATTTATTTTCCTAGAATGTATTTATTGTGATTTCATATGTCTATATTATACTTGTACATGTAGTCTGATCTAAATTGTTCTTTATGCTGGCAACCTTATCATAAGGCTTGATTGACTTCCTTGTTTTCTCCACTATCGAGTTCTGTTATATTTTATATGTACATTATAAATTGTTTTAATGCGATTTTGACAGAAATGAAATGAACTAAAATGAAAAATGAAATAATTAAATGTATCACTATTGAATGCTTTACATAAGCATGCCCAGATTTCGATTATGATAATAATATTATATATTGCTACTACTAATAATAATTCGAAAGCGCCTCATGCAACGCTTCTTGGGCTTTTGATCAAAAGAGCATAACATAGTTTTACTCGGCCAGGCAAAATCTCACTGACATTACAAAAGTTTTTCTTGGAATTGTGTTCAATGAAATTCATCAAAAATCTAATTCTCTCATTTTCCAATTTCTCTTTTATGAAAGATGAGGAACATTGAGCACACAAATGTGGTTCGCTTCATTGGTGCTTGTGTCGATCCACCTAACCAAGCAATACTGACGGAGTACTGTCCACGCGGGAGCTTACAGGTAAAAGTCACTGCGAAATTTAGGTACAAGGACATTGAAAAAAAAATCTATTCTTTCCATTAGGGTCATTACCCTGGCTCGAACGCATACAAGAAATATCCATCCGAGAACTTTTGCAAGGAATGTAGAAATTTAATTAAACATAATTGAAGAGGGTTGACCAGTTATCTCACGGTGTGCAAAGGTAGAATGTAGGTAGAATTGATAAAAGCAATACTGACGGAGTACTGTCCACGCGGGAGTTTACAAGTAAACATGCACTACGAAATCTAGATAAAATGAAATTGGACAAAATTAACAACTTTCCATTTAAGACCATTATCATGTCTCAAGCGCATATGATGAGTTTCATTATCATGCAAGATGGCTCTGAAACAGTTATTCGGCATATAATGCGGTTCAACCAGGGGATCGACTATTTCTCATCCTTAATATTTATATTGAAAAATATGATTATGTAATGTTTGTGAAAAACATATCTATTAAAAAGGATGCATTTCTTTATATGGCTGTCATGTTTTGTATTACACGAATATTTTGAATGCATTTGTGTTGGAGGTATAAATATAAATTTAAGTGGAAATTAACAGAACCAATGTAGATGTTTAATTAAATGAATTCTATATGTGATTCTATATTTGAATGTTCATCTGATTTTAATTTATTATCTAGGATATCTTGGAGAATGACCAATTGAAACTCGATCAAATGTTTCGACAATCTTTACTGATGGATGCTGTCAGGGTATGTAGCTGTATTGAACTATTACAATAGTTACTTCAATGGTAGAGTATATATCAAAGACTGGATCTTCCCCTGTAAAAAAAAAATCTGGAGACAAACAGACTAGTGTAAATAAAAGCGTCGGACACGATTCTAACATTCAATTGAAAAATATTATGTATTATTCATTACCATGAACAATTTATGAGAACAATTCAAGGAAAATGAATTCATGCCAGATAATGAAGAATTGCTGATAACAATAGCATATTTTGTTTACCCAGGGTAGCCACTTTATCAACTGTTACACTTGTGGGCCATGCATATGCATAAAAAATCAGAAATTGACCAAATTGAGAGGTATCAACTCACCGATCATCCTATGGGTTTGGAGTACCATACTGTCGGTTGAGGGGGGGGGGGGGGTAGGGGATGATCCTACAAAAATATTGTTAAGAGTTGGTGAATTCTCTCTTTTTTTGCGATGATTTGTGATTTAAACTGACAACTTCACATGGGAATCCGTGAGTCGTTACGCATGGCTTTTAAGGCCGATATACACCTTTGCGTTTTAAGCCTGCGCCTGCCCAATGTTTTTCAAAATTAAAAAGGTTCCCTGGATGCATAGTATACGCGGATCTTAAGGTGGACTGACGTTCGGCTTGCGCTCAAGGAGCGTACGTCCATCGTATGACCTGTGTCTTTGTGCGTCAAGTGAGCGTTTTCAATAATAAAAACCGCTGGTCAGATGCAGGCTAAAAGCGCAAAGGTGTGAGTCGTCCTTTGGATTCATGACTTGACTTCTTTTTTCTCTCCAGGGCATTTGCTACTTACATGAAAGTGTAATCGGGGCACATGGTCGTCTGACGTCATCTAACTGCGTAGTCGACGGCCGATTCGTACTCAAAATCACCGACTTTGGATTGCCATCTTTCCGAATCTCTGGAAAATACGAAGATAACAAATATAGTAAGGGGAACTAAAAATAATGACAACATTACTATATCATTATATAGTCATAGTCTTAGCCATAGTTATTTTCCGTGATACGGTATGGGTGATACTTTGTTGTTAGCCCTTTCTCCTAATCATCATTAAAACTAGTTCTTTCTGTTTGTAAATATGTGCTCTCATTGCGTTACGATTATGTCACTTTTTCAGTAAAAAGAAGATTTCCTATGAAAATGGATTCTCATTGGAAATGATTATGCATAGTTTTCTGTATTTCCATGCTGAAAAATGAAAAAGAAATACTACAAAGAAGATATTAGTTTTCAGCTCATAGTTCAGCTTATAGTATTGCCTCAATAATATCAACATTCAATAAGCAATAAGCAACTTACGTCTATTATCCTGTTTTATTTTCCATCGTGTTTTAGAGCTTTTATGGCGAGCACCTGAGCGACTCCGCGACCCTGCTCATCCTCCGTCGAAAGAGGGAGACATTTACGCCCTCGGGATCATCATGCTTGAGATTGGAACACGATCAGGCCCTTTCGACGAGGAGCGGAAAACTATGGAGACGAGTGGTAATAATAACTTCAGTCACGACCATCGCTGCTGCTACCTCCAGTGTTACTAGCTATACATTAGTTTAACTATTAAAATCTACTACTCCAACTAGCACTAATACTACTTCTACTACTACTATAGCTATTATTTCTACTATGTCGACGTGAGGTAGTTCTCTTATTTGTTCGTCTGCTGACATAAATATTGAAATTTGAACTTGAAAACCCATTAAACAAATTCTCTCATGCTAATACTACTACTGCTAGTACTGCTACTATTTATCTTTAAACTACAAATACTACTTCTCCCACTTCTACTATTACTGCTACTATTACTATTAGATTTTATACTTATTGTTTCTACGAGATGTAACGACAAGTGATAGCTTGATAACATAAACCCAGGTAATGAGTGGAGATGGGTTTCTAAGGCCCTGGTCCTCAAAAAGGCAGAAAGGTCTGCCAAAAAAAGTTCAAATAATTGTCTAGTTACTCAAAAGTGGATCAATGTGTTTGATTGAAACTACTAATGTTTTGTTTTGTTAGAATACAGCGCTTAACTATACTTCGCGAGTTAGCTGAGGAGGGTACGATGTTCTTGAGATCAAATCCCGCGTTATTCTGTGCATGTACACAAATATAAAGCACCTTATCACTATCATTATTGTGATTTTTATCATCATTTTTACTCCCAGTAATTCTTGAGAAGCTGAAGTCGACCAGTACTCAGCCACCGTTTCGTCCAGTCGTACCTGAAGCGACATGGGACCCCGTGATGAGAGATCTAATGAGGCGATGCTGGGCCGAGAACCCCGGGGAGAGACCGGCGGCTGGTGCATTGCAGTCTGCTCTCAAGAAAATCAACAAGTAATGCAGTCGGATGGTTAACGACCATCAGGCAGGACACGTTTTGGGTTGGGGAGGTGTGGCGTATGGCTGGACTTTAGTCCTCATTCCCTGATAAATTTGGCCCCTATAAATTAAAGCCGACGAGCAAAGGATTTTTTTTGGGGGGGGCGGGGGTTGGGGTTGGGGGTATCAATATGGATTGTAGATTGTTGCTTTTTAGATTTATTCTGTTTTCTAAGCCTCGACCCTGCCTTTTTAAAAACCATAAGGGTTTCTAGGATAATTTAAAAGGTTTTCATATTGGCTGCTGGTTCAAAGCCCTCCAAAGAAGCTGTTACAATCATGAGTTTATAAACGCAAAACATTACGATTTTCAGTTTGTTTTGTAACCAGATTACGACTCTTCCATTAAAAAAAAAATCATAGCACTAATAATAACTGATAACACAAATAGGATCACTGATAGATTCAGGGTCCGCCGAACGTTTTGAAGAGTTGGTAGTTATCAAAGGGGGTATAGGGTGTACTGTTCATTACACACTCATTTAGAATTGTACATGTTTAACGAAAAAGGTAGGGGGTTCGGGGCTGCAATAGGAGATAATTCGGTTCCGTTACCCCTGTAATATTTTTGCGTTCATTTATCCAGAGGTACAGCGAGTGGTGGCAATATTCTGGACAATCTTCTGAATCGTATGGAGCAGTATGCAACAAACCTGGAAGCCTTAGTGGAGGAGAGAACGGCCGCCTTCCTGGAAGAAAAGAAAAGATCTGAGACTCTACTCTATGAGGTGCTACCTAGGTATGTTGTAATTTACCAAACAGGGGATCTTAAATTTTCGAATACTCAACCTCAGAATAATTTAACTTGTCCTCTGTTCAAGCTATTGCTACTGAAGAATATTTCAGTAATGTGATTATTGTTTGTGCAATTCAGTGGATGATATCAATTTAAATGAACTCATAACCCTCAAGTCATATTGTAGCAATTGGAAATGCTCAGTCTCAATTTAAGTATTAACATACTAAGCATATATTGCTAAAATAAAAACAGCTCTAACTCTCGATTTGTGGTTCAAAAGTTTCTCCACTAAATTTTTCCCTTTGAAGAAATGAACATGTTTAAGGATCAACCTGTTGAGAACGTCTCAAAAGCGTGTTTGCATTTAAAGTTTAACTTTAACTCCTCATGTAAACAATAAAAGTTACGTTATCTTGTTAGAGATTATGTTATATTTAATCATGATCTATTTCATAGGAAAGGCTACTAACAATTGCAGTTTAATTTAGCATTTGTAATCTGTCATGATTTTTTTTTTCATTTATCAAATAATTTCACATCTACCGTAGATCTGTAGCAGAGCAGTTGAAGCAAGGAAAGTCCGTTGACCCCGAATCGTATGAGAATGTTACCATTTTCTTCAGTGATATTGTAGGGTTCACCGCTCTGTCATCAGAAAGCACACCGCTTGAGGTAAGTTAACCAATCATGTTATTTAGGATCCCTGAAGGCAGGAAAATATACGATTTATGAGGTATGATTGACGGCGTTTCCATTTAAAAAACTAAAGGAAATTACCCCCGTACGAAGTCATTGCTACTGAAGCAAAATCTAAAGACTTTTAATGGATTTGAAGAGGTTGCTCGTGACAAAGAAGGAAATGAAAAAGTTAATCTCACGATGTGAAAACTTGTCATCATTTTTACTGTCGCTATAATCCTCGTCAAGATGGTATCACGGTCTAACACCTGCGTATAGAGTGAATGTTAAATTATGTTGTATCTCAAATCATAGCTTGTATTCTATTGTGTAAAACAAGCAACGACATTATAGGGTGAAGAAAGATGAAGAGCATAGGTCATTCGTAAACTGACGAACTATGAAATGCCCTTTTTTAGCCAGATGTCTAAAAATAATTTGGTTATTATTGTAGATATAAAATGTACAACCTCTGCTATGAAAACATGGTTATTTGTGATTTGGAAGACACCATTGATCACGTGGGTATATGGCTGTATATTTTGTCTAGCCATTACAAAGTACTATAAATTGGTCTAATTATTTGATTTTATTTGTTTGCATTCATTTCAGGTTGTGGCTCTGTTGAATGACCTGTACACCTGTTTTGATAGCATCATTGCTAATTTCGACGTGTACAAGGTTTGTCGATAACTTTTTTTTATGTCTTCAGCAGTATTGTTGCAAATTTCTTACATTGTTCAATTTCCATGCATTTAAAATCTGCCGTATACCGAATAGCCTTTCACCTGAACTTCCATATACAGTCAAACCTGTCTACAGAGGCCACCCCAAGGGAAAAGTGGCCACTGTAGACAGGTGGCCTCTATAGACAGATTCTATAACATGCATTTTCACTTGGAGGGAATCGATTTAAGTGGCCACTGTAGACAGGTTTGACTATATGTTTCTTAGACCTTCACAAACATACCTAATACAGTGTATAATTTTTATGTTCCAAGCTGGTATATAGGCTACCTTTGTATTTGATTAAGCGACAAATAAACGTTTAACAAATTCACCAAAGTCGTCGTTGATATGACATCGCTTTTATCTTTTTCTCTCTCTTTTCTCTCTCTTTTCTCTCTCTTTTCTCTCTCTCCTTCCCACCCTTTGGTCCTCTGTATGCTTTCCACTGTCACACATTCCCCCATCCCCTCTCTCTTTTCCTTCCTCCCCCCCCCCCCCCTCTCTCTCTCTCTCTCTCTCTCTCTCTCTTAGGTGGAGACGATCGGGGACGCATACATGGTGGTGTCGGGACTTCCGATCAGAAATGGTACTGCGCATGCGTGTGAGATTGCGCAAATGTCATTGGCTCTTCTCGTTGCCGTCAAATCGTTCAAGATCAGACATCGACCAAACGACCAACTGAAACTACGTGCTGGAATACATTCTGGTAAATAGATAGATATATATTACACTGCGGTATGTAGGTAAGTAGGTATGTCTACGTTATGATGGCGCTCTTCAATATCTCCAAATTATACGCGCTTGGCTTTGGCTAAAATGAAAGCCCATCCGTCTAATATCCATTATGACGGCAAAGTACATGCATTAATTAGCAATGATTGAAGATAGTCAGTCCTGTGTCTCAGAGGGCGCTTTAGAAAAAAAAAACGTGATGCATTTACAGAAAGCCGAACATAATTCTGCAACCTATATCCTGCTTCTTCGAAATGCTTTACATGGTTTTAATGAAGACTTGCATGTCTTGAATAATAAGATTTAAGATAGTAACCCCACAAAATTTGTTCAGAAACTGGATGCCTTTAATTATTTATTTATTTATTCATTAGAACATATTTCAACAGGATAAAAACAAGATCAGCAAAAACTGTGTTACATCAAGGTCCTGATCAAGGGAACAATGAAAAAATAATTGATACAAGATAACATAGAATACAATTTATAATAAGTACAATTAAAATGCCGATAGAAATACAAAATCAAAAGAAACTAGTAGTACAAGGATTGCAAAACGCTGCTCTTAGATAATCAAACAATGAAGATCATTGTATGACAAAATAATGTTCGATTATTATGTACTTGACTAGGTTGAATCTACCAATGGTTTTATGAATAACAATTATTTGTATGCTTGTCCTTCTCGGTTACAGGTCCTTGTGTAGCCGGTGTAATTGGAGTCAAGATGCCTCGCTATTGTCTCTTTGGAGACACCGTAAATACAGCATCACGCATGGAATCTACAGGGGAGGGTAAGTACATCTATAGGTGCCCATTGAGCCCCATTCACATAGGGCCCCGGAAGCAACACAATTCAACACGAACCCATAGTTCACAGTCAACTGCCTGCGAACAAAGAACCGTGTTGAATCGTGTTGCTTCCGGGGCCCTATGTTACTGGGGGCTTACATACAACCAAGGAGCTTCTCCTTGATTCAACATGTTGTCCTTTAAAACAAATTCTGGTAAAAAGCACTTGCGCCGTAGCCTTTAGCACAGGGAAAACCCTAGCTGTTTTACGGAATGGAGCCAAAACCAATCTTTTTATCAATTATAAGATGATGTAAAATAACATTAACACGATATAAATTATTCCGTAAAATGTAGTCGAACGCCAATTCAAAGTTCCTTTGTAATGCTATTCAAATCAGAAATGGCTTATGATTATTGTGTCCGCACAGCCCATTATACACGGCGTACTGATATGTTGCCCTATGACCCCCTTTATTTGACGGAAATAGTTTATATCGTGTTCATTATTCTAGGTAATGGTGGTGTGGTGGTAGTGACTCTCGGCTTCAAACTCAAGGTCGGTGATTCGAATCCCACCCATGATGTTAATTTTGTTCAACAATAAGTTTATCCACATTGTGCTGCATTCAACCCATGTGTTTAAATGTGTAGCCGGTAGGGTAGTATGTAAAGATTGCCGTCCCCCCTGTAGGTTGACATCGTGGAAGCTGCCGAAAGAGCTCTCATGCATATTCAGTTGATTTCACCTGAAGTGAGATTTCATTACTAATGATTGTTTAATTATGGGCTGAGGGTTGCTTCATCGAGCCCCCTAATATCCCGCTTTCTATAACCCAGTGTTTTGTGTTATGACTTATGAGTGTTTTGTGTTATGATATTAGAAAATAAAATAAAAAAGAGAAATACAGCTATAGCCATGTGCATGCTGGTTTATAAAAATCAACTATGAACTTCCAAAATCACAATCCTGTAAATTGTATTGAATTGATATGGCTGAAAGCTGATAAATGTGAATACTGACTAAAAATATTCATTTCTATGTGAATTTGAAAAAATCTTTCAGCAATGAAGATCCATACTAGCATGGCGTGTAAGGTGATTCTAGACCAGTTTAGAATCTTTGATATGGAACTTCGTGGACTAGTGGAGATGAAGGTATGGACACACTCTTAGGAATCGGGTTTTTTTTAAATGCAGATACAATTTTCCCGTATTCAGTCAAAAATTACCTATTTGGGACAACTTTTTATCTAAAAGTCGTGGACTGAAATTTTCTTATTTGCTTCTTTGGTTCTAGGATTCATAGGTAGTATATATGCAATGTTTCTTGAGCAAATAAATGTGTTTTATTAGCTTTCTAGAAATTCGGATTTCTTTTTTTTTTAATTATTCACTATCATTAGTATGGAAGCAACCACCTAAAACAGCATTAAAAAAAAATAGATTCCGCAATCGGTTATACTGGTTATTTCCATTTGATGTTTTGATTTGATTTTTACTTGATAATAGTTTGAATATCCATTTTTTTTTCTTTTAATAGGGCAAAGGAAAACAGACAACATTCTGGCTACTATCACGGAAAGGAAACGATACGGGATGACATAAACGATCATGGAATTTAAAGAACACTATCCGAATAATTGGCTGTATAGCGTCAAATAGTTACAGATGGTCGAAACTTTAAAACAAAGCGTTCCATTGCATTCAAGTTCATCGTTTTGCATCGCAGATTCTGTCTCAAAACTTTTAGATAAAACTGTAAGATAAAATCCATTTAAAATGGCCATAGCGTTTTTGTTGCCGTGACATTGCTTGGGAATAGATGCTCCATCTGTCAACTTTTTTTTAAAAGTTGCAGAACCAGTGAAATGCTAGGGGGCACAGCCACCCATCATTTTTGTTTAGCAAGTGCTTTTAAACTTACGCGTAAAAATACAAAAAATTCTTCCTGGTCGGCGTTTCACCACAATACGAAGGACGACTTTAGGAAAGACCTCAAATGATTATAAGATTTTGCGTATTAACGGAAACCAGCTGTTCTTAGCGTCTTTCTTATTTTAGTGAAACACCGTAAAGGTTTCACATTTACATAACTTCCGCTGTGCCTTTTGTAAATATATTACTAATATGTAGTATTAGTTGAAACTCTGATGTAATTTTCACAATTTCATAAATGACACATCAAATGCAATATGATCATCTGATTAATAATTGGAAATTCCCACTGTTGAATTTTCCCCTAAAATTTCTATGGGGGTGTTGTTCAAAATTTACGATTGATTGCAAGTTGCAGTTGATCGGAACATGCCAATCAAAATCATTATTTCATGCGTGTCTTGTTAAAATGCGCATACCGAGCGCGAATGAAAATGCACGTTGCAATTGTTAAAGTTGCAGTTAATTTGCAGTTGATTTGCTGTTGATTTGCAGTTGATTTTGAACAAAACCCCGTAATTCTGTTATGTCCAGACAAAGTTCTGCATTTTCTCGGGGGTTACCATAATCCTATCGGCGTCGAGGTACAGGTGGACGCTGCATGAATTTAGGGGACAGCAATTGCCTATGGGATCCTTTAAAAGAACTGGGTAACAGACTTAATTAAAATTTGAGCTGAAGATTACAATTTTTTCATAGAAACAATCAAATTTTAGCATAGTCATTAATTGGCACGAGACACAAGAAAGTATTTACAAACACAATTGTTCTTATGAATACACTTCTACAGAAATTCAGTCCGATTTATCCTTTTTTCTTCTGTTACAAAATCTAATATAATTATAAGAATAAAGCGATGCCAAATAATGTAGCCTTATGCTTACTAAAAACAAAAT
>BQKZ01008628.1:3593-17088 GCA_036244855.1 Temnopleurus reevesii
GGGGTCAACGAACTATTACACACGTGTCGTTGTTTACAAGTAGTCGCCGTGCACCGTGTTTCTTGTGCTAAAACGATGTCTTCCATAAGGGTTGGGAAGCGGAAAATGGCACATGTTGAAGTGTCATATGATTCTGGAAGTGATGGAGAAGTTGAAAGTGATGATGAAGTAGAGATAAGTACGTATTTATTGTTAAAATTACGTTTTAATCTTAGGAGTAGTTTGTTGCATGTTGTTTGCTTACGCCGTTTTGTATGATGTGGGACTGTAATGAAGAAGCTTAAGACCTGACGTTATTTCGATGCCAGCCAACGTTCGACCCTAATTAATAAATATTTTCCATTTGGAATTTTACCTTTTACATGTTGCTGCCTGGGTGAACATTAGATCTTCCTCCTTACATCTGCTGTACTACTATGTTTCCGGTTCACAGTGAGCTTGGCTTGCCAGTTCAAATTTTGCCATTATCATTAAATTTATACGCACATCTAATTTAAAGCACCCAAAATATGATTTTAAAACCTGTTTGCTTGATTTGAATGTGTCCAAGACTCTATAATGAATTCTTTAATTATTCTATTTTGGATTATGTTTATATATTTTGGAATACCGTAGAAAGGGAGACATGATGTTTTTCTTATTTTGAACTGACATCACATTCTGAGAATCATTTCTCATAGTTTCACATGACAAAGTCTGACTGCGGGTGAAGACAGTGATTGTTCCTGTCTTACTATGACTCATGAGTATGATAATACTAGAAATAATAATGTTGATATACTGGGACATCAAAATTGTGCTACGCACATACAGAAAGGTATTAATTCCTTCTTCCACCACTTTACCTATGCTTTTTGCATCGTTTAAATTCAGGAACGGTCTCGAAAAAGAAGATTCTGCCAACAAAACAACCACTTCAAGATGAAGAAGAAGAAGATGAGAAAGGAACTGATGAAGATGGAACTGGTGGTGATGATGAGGATGATGAGGAGGATGATGACGAAGAGGTGCAAGGCGGAGGATGGGCAGATGCTATGGCAAGCATTCTGAGGAAGGAGGCACCAAAGGAAGGCTCAGCCGTGCTTGCCAAGTCAAAGGACTACGAGAGAGCAAAGGAGGAAGAGAGGAAGGAGTTTGTGGAGAGATTAAAAGAGGTATGGTATTGATACTTTCCACTTCAATTTTGCACATTAAGTGCCAGTCAGAATATTTTGATACCTGTTAGCACTTTAACATAGCAGAGCAATAGGTATGATTGTAATGTTATCCCATTCTCCTCACATTTACATAGCTGCCAACTCTTACGAAAAATTCGTAATTATTACGAATTATTAAGCCCACTACGAAACTACGAATGCACCTCTAAAATTTACGAATCTTAGCGCATATAGATTGCATTGCATATGCATAGCGATTTGCAGTGCCATGGATGAGTGTATTACGCGTGTGTGTACATGCATGCATATGAGCGCAACTTGAAAATGTGTCGCACATGGTAACATTCGTATTGGTTCGGGAAGAGGCCCTGTCACAACAATCACGGCACGGCGTACTTCGCGCGGAGTAGAGTGTCCAATAACAACCTGAAATACTGCGTCGGTGTCGTGTCGTGATGCCGTGATGTGAGCGGTGTGACAGAGCCAGACCTGTGAAAAAGCAACAATTATTTACGCATATGGGACTGAAGTATGACGGTGTGCATATCGGTGGTGCATGTTGAAAAACAATGGCGTGAAAAACAAGTTCGTGAGAACAATTCATCGCTCAGATTATCAGAAGAACAAGTCAACTCGTGGACGATCAGTGCATGGAATCATGCGTTAGCCGGCTCCCATTGCCCTTTCTCCCACCTAAAAAAATGGTAAGAGAAATTTTATTGATTCATTTTTAATGAAAATGAGCGTGTGACCCGGCTCTCCGTTGCTTGAATTCCAGCGGAACTATGAAGGGAGCGTACGGGAACGAGACGGCGGGCAACGCTACCGCTACCTGCTCATGTTGGTGAAGTTGACATGATGAGTTTTACGTCCGTGTGTGCATTTGTGTGATGATTGATGGTGGACTTTCGATTCTCATAGTCCTACGATATTTTCTTCTCATGAGGTTGTCTCTGTTTCTTCATCTCTTCATTATTAATTTTGTTTTCCATGTCTTCTAATTGTTATTTCTTGTTGTTGCTTTTTTCTGCTTTTCTTTCTTTCTTTTCTTTATGGCCGGTGCATGCGCTGCCTTTGGCTTTGGTTGAAGTTGACATGAACATTTTTTCGTCCGTGTGTGAGAATCGTGTGATGATGGTATGGTGGAGTTTCTCCTAGAATAATTTTCTTCTCATGCTCTTGTCCACTCTCTGTCTCTTCATCTCTTTACTATTAATTTCTTATTCTTATTTTAGATTTTTTTTTCTTCTCCTGCTTATCTTTCTTTTCTTTGTTCTTTCTTTTGTTTTAATCCTAACATCACATTCTCGATCACCTTCTGCTTTACTCTCCCATCCAATCTCTGCCTCTTCTTTTCTTCTCTCTGTCTTTTCTTCATCTTTTATCCTCTCTGGCTCTTCCTTTTTCACAATTCTTTGCCTTGCACATAGCAATGCCACGGACGAACATATTTTTTTCGCTAGTGAGGAAGAATGCAACAGAATCTAGTAGGGCCAATTTTGCCACATCAACGATCTCTGACTTCTTAACTCAGAAAATTTGGCCTAGTTGGAATCTCAAGACTACCAAGAAGCAAACATCGAAGATGAAGTTCAGAGAGGAGTCAGAAGCAGCAGCTACCCATTAAAAATAAATGAAAATAAACTTACTGAAAATATTTCTGAAAAAACCGCAACAAATCTGGTCAAATACTTAACTTTTATTTTCAACATGAAGTTGTAAAATATAGGCTTATATTGCACCAGAGAGCATCTAGAACCCTAGAGCTTCCAGGGCCCTTAAGCGGGCCCTGGACCCCGGCCGCATGGGACTTCGCGCTTCACGCTCGTGATGCGCGCTTCGCGCGCATATTCTGTGGATTTTATGATTTCATTACTAATTGGGATTTTCAAATGTTGGCAGCTATGCATTTACAGTGATAACAGGTGTAAAAAGCAAAGATTCCACCTTGCACTGTACAAGACTTTTCCTGTAAGGTCAAAGAATATTGCATTTCATTAATGTCGGTAACTGGAATTCAGATCGTCCCTGAATCAAGTCACATGAGATACTGTTCATACAGAAAAAAAAATATCCTTGATGGATTCTCCTGATAATCTTTGTATTCGTTAATTCTGTTATTCTGTTAATTCTATACATGTATGCATTTGTTAGCCTGTTCTGTATTTTCAACCTTTCTTAAAATGCGCTTGGAATCTCACGAAAAGGCGCTTTATAAATGCAAAGTATTATTATACTGAGTTCATACCTTCTTTCATGGGCTTCTTGAGCCACAGTCAAAGTAATATCAATTAGATTGTTGTACCACCATTCTTGAGTTTTCACAGTTGCATTTTTGTTTTCTTTTACAAATTTTTGCAGAAACAAAGCAGAAAGAAGTGGGAAAATATGGCAAAAGTGATGCCCAAAGTTACAGACAAGGACTTTGAGAGAACCCTCCAAAGAATAGCTACAAAGTAAGTTGTTAATTGAGTTTACTTGGGCAAGCATATAATTGTATTGTCTCCTCCCTTTTGCCAAGATTCTGTTATTGGACTATCTAAATGAGATCAACAAAAATATAGAAAAGTCGCATTAACAATAATTTTATAGATATAAGACGAATATGGAACAGTGCCATTTATCCTGTGTGTATTTAAAGCTGAACATGCCTTTTTCGGGCAGTGCGAGGGGGTGGGGGTTTGAACTAGATTTTTACTATTTCATTCATGTCTTGAAAAGGGGGCACAGCTAGAACTACTTGCTTGCAATCAACCCAACAGTGAAATTAGATATTGTGTACAATTTATAAAGGAATACAATTAGATTCTTTAATTTACACTTTGGTATACTATATGTGAATAACTTTCTATGGACTTGCATCTTTCATTTTCAGACTAATCGTAAAAAAATGTATTTTTAACACATAACATAATACCACTTAAGAATTTAATAGGATAAATTCAGTTCTTATAATTTTTCCCCCAATCCAATAACAGAGGTGTAGTACAACTGTTCAACGCAGTCAGGAAACAGCAAAAGACTAGAGAGGATCAATTGAAGAAAGTTGGAGGCTCACAGCGGAAGAGGGCAAAGGTTGAGGCCTCGCTTACCAAAGGAAACTTCTTGGATATGTTGAAAGGAACACCAGCGCCTTCAAATGTAGAAAAGACGAAAGCAAGCAGCGTTTCAGCAAAGGTAAGTATCAGTCATCAATTTAAAGATTTTTTGAAAAGTGCAAAGGAATGTTGTATTTGCTTTTTACCAATTTGGAATATTGTGGAAAAACATGTGAACCTTTGAATGTGCAGAATATAAATAACCCCCACCCAAAGTTGGTACAGTGGAAACTCAGTATAACGAGGTGCTTGGGACCATCAAAAATACCTTGTTATATAGCAATAATCCCTTTATAGTAGAGTTACAAAAAATATAAGTTATAAAGAGCTGGGACCAGAGTTTTTACCTCTTTATAGCAGATATTTTGTTATATCAGATCTCTTTATACCCAGTTTCCACTGTAGTTCTTTATAGATTTATTGCTGAAAGACGAATAAGCAGTGAGATTGAAATTTTTCTTGTGTTTTTTTTTGTTTAATGTAAACATTGTCATTTATTTATTGGGTCATCTCTCATCTTACAAATGAAAAGCTTACCATTGTCATGCGCTCACTGTCATTTTTTGTTTACCTCAAATTTAATTTTTCTCCCTTGTTTCCTTTTTGTGATTTTTTTCGTCAGAAAACATCGGAAGACCAGCCATCATGGGGAGTCTTACGAGATGACTTCATGCTGGGAGCAGGGATGAAAGACTGGGATAAAGACGGTGAAAGTGAGGAGGAGGAGGATGATGATGATAATGATAATGACAGTGGGTCATCAGAAGATTCAGACTGATACAACGGACAAGAGAGAAAAAACTGAGAGGTTTTGTAACCGTAAAAAAGGGTTGGACCCCAATCACAGATGATGGTTACAAGATTCAGATGAGCAGAGATTAATGATTGGCAGGAGAGCAGTCACCTTGTGGAATGACTTTAAACTTGGATGAGAATGAAGACGGTGGATTATTTTATGAGATCCAGCCTGATACTTAGAGCAGAAGGTGAATTGGATTTTAGAGAATTGTTGAAGTCGTAAGAATGGAAGCAGTCATATTGACGAGACGCCTTCATCTTAGGAGGAGGATGATGAAGTTGATAATGGTGAATTTGATGAAGGTGAAGATGGTGAAGAAGACCATGTTTTATCATTCTAATACGACTGATACCTAGAGCTAGAGATGAATTTCAATCCAGAGCGGTTTTTCACCAAGATAGGAAATACTTTACGAGTTAGTTTAAAAACGACTGTTATCTGTTCTTGTGTGCAGTGATCCATAATGTTATGCATATTCAGTACATGTACAAGAACTGATACCACTCATTCTTAAAGTCTTTTGTAACTTGGTGCAACAACGCCCTGGAAAAGGAAAGCAATCATGTCGAGGAGTCTCATGAGGGGAGCAAAGATTAAAGACTGGGGGTGTTCTTAAAAATCAACTGCAAAGCAACTGCAAATTTTGCAAATTGTAATGCGCATTTTCTTTTGTGCAAGGTATGCACATTCAACAAGACACGCGTGAAACAATTATTTTGATTGGCAGGTTCTGATCAACTGCAGCTTGCGAACAATTGCAACTTTTGAAAACACCCCCTAGGGGAATAAATGAGTGATGAGAAGGATGATAACGGAGGTTTATTATATTCTGACAGATATTGATAATAAACCATCTTGTTGTAACTAAAAGGGACTGATGTAATAAGATGTAATAAGGTAATTTTCATGGTCTCAAGGACCATATTTTGAACATAAATATACATGTAGCCATTACATGGACTCATTATTGGTGTTTATTGATGAGGAGTAAGGATGAATTAGGGGGTGATGCATTTCAATTTTAATTTGCAGTTAATTTGCAATCAATTTCAACTTTATAGCAACACCGTCTCGCAGAGATACTGGTTGAAAATGATGACAATGATAATGATGTTTAATACAGTTTTTATCCTCATATTTCTAACTTACATATATTGAAGATTGAAAAATTTGACACTGTTGTGAAATTTGTTAGTCCTGTCACAGTTTAGTAATGAGTGACATGTGATTTTCAGAAACATTAGAGACCTGTTGCATAGATGCCAAGTAATGTCTTACTATATTTTTTCCTATAAAGGCAAATTTTTCATAAATTTTATCCCTATAAAGGGATAGAAAAATAAATGGACTCCAGTCTCCAGTCTCCAGTATCTTTTTCTAGTGACGTCATGTCTTACGTCTCGCTATTCATACTATGTACCAAACATCACATTTTCTTCTTCTTCTTTTTTTTTATTTTTAGAAAAGGCAATAAAATGTTAGGTTTTTCTTGAGCACATCATGATTTATGAAGAAGCACATTGAAACCCTATTCAAAATTTTCTTCATCGATTCCTGACAATTTTATTCACAAAGTGAATTGGGAGTTTTCCCCTTGTATATCACAATTTCTGTCAAATTTGCTAGCCCAATGAATCCCCATCAGCAGTAGGGATGTGAAATCATTCACAACTTTTCAAAGGATTCTCTGATTGTTTTCAAATTTTTGTAGTTTGTTCATCAGATTTTTAAGAAATCAAATTTCTTCATCAGAACGTGGGAGATTTTTTTTATTTGCCTGAATTTTAAATAACTATTCTTAACTTATTATTTTAAACTTTAGCAATTGCAAATATTGTCAATTCTGCAAAAGTGTCATATCTGTTAACCTAATTTCTTGACAACTATTAGGAGTTATTAAAGAAATTAGGGTAACAGACATGGCACTTTCGTAGAATTGCCAATATGTTAAAATTACATGCAATGTAACCATATTGATCATGGTTCTCTGACAGGTATTGATCTCCGGGGAAAATGGTCATTTTAACCCATTGACAACAGGAACCAGGTATTCTCTACACAAAGTCTTTGGGAATTACAGAATTCAGAAGTCAACGGGTTAATTTCTATTTCAGCAATTCCATGAATTGGTCAGCCTTTTTGTACATCTGGCCCAACTCTACTCCCAAGGCAACTCTGCCTTAGTCAAATCTCTTGGGACAACAAAAATTTGTTTAAATTAGGAGAAATTGGACTTAGAAGATGTAAATACGGTGGAAACTCAAGTATAACAACTTGCTTAGTACCATCAAAATTACCTTTGTTTTAGCAGTAATCTCTTTATAGCAGAGTCAAAAAAAAAAAAAAGTTATTACTAGCTGGGAACAGACTTGTTACCTCTTTATATCAGATATTTTGTTATATCAGATCTCTTTACATCGATTTTCCACTGTAACACATTCATTTGATATGATTTAGTCTAGAAAGTCCTATCGACTTTGGCAAATATTTGGTTTAGACAAGTTAAAATGAGGCAGAGTTGACTGTAGTTGAATAACTTGGTAATTAACAAGGAAAAGTTGTTTCAGGATTGTCCATATGAATTGGGGATCAGACGTGTTAAGTTATATAGAATTGACCTCCTAAATTTATTGGAAAACATCTATGGAACTCCAGACGTTTGTGTCTATGAATTAGAACATTTTTACACAGATGTGAAAATTGTGCCTAAATAATTCCGGATTGTTTTGTAATTATGTTATCATTCAGGTACTCTATAAAATGTCTATTTTATTAAATCTAATGTAAGACAGATTGCAAAAAACAACAACTTGTGACTGTTTTTTTTTTNCGGACAAGAGAGAAAAAACTGAGAGGTTTTGTAACCGTAAAAAAGGGTTGGACCCCAATCACAGATGATGGTTACAAGATTCAGATGAGCAGAGACTAATGATTGGCAAAGGAGCAGTCATCTTGCGGAGTGATAACGAGGCAAGGATAATGAAGAGAGTTAATTGTTTTACGAGATCCAGATTGATAATTTGAGCTGAAGGTGAATTGGATTTGGAAGTCCTGGGAAAGGAAGCACTGAGGAGTCCAAAGAGATGGCTTCCTCATGGGAGGATGATGATGATGAAGGTGATGAAGACGAAGAAGAGCATGATTTATCATCATTTTTAGACTGATACCTTGAGCTAAAGATTAATTTCAGTCCAGGGCGGTATTAAAAGACTTTAAGAACAACTTAAAAGATCGATTGGTATTCATTCTTGTGCAAAATGATTCATAATATTCCACATATTCAGCGCACAAACCACTCGTTTTTTTAAATGAATCATAAAGTCTTTAGTAATTTGGTGAAACGTCACCCTGGAAAGGAAAGCAACCATCTTGAGGAGTCTCATAAGATGGCTGTATGGTGCTCAAGGAGAACTCAAGGAGAAGAAGAAGAAGAAGGTGGGAGTAAAGATGAAAGACCATGAAAATAAGTAGAATGATGAAAAGAATGATGATAATGGTGGCTTATCATATTCTGATCGATATTGATAAAGTGGATCCTTGTTAAAACGAGGTGGGATATTACAATATTACGAGATTCAAGATGTTCTGTAATAAGCAGAATATTATTGCCACAGCTCCTTGTGTTTTTTTGTCCTCTATCAGATTCCTGATATAACAGGGTAATTTTCATGGTTTACAGGACATTGCTATAATGAATTGAGACTTTTACCGTTCCAGAAATAAATATAGCCAATACATGGACTCATTATATGTGTTTATTGGTGAGGAGTAAGGATGAATAGAGGATGTTGCTACAAAGAATCAAGTGAGCGAAAGTTGCAGTTGATTGAAATGCACCAATCAAAACTATTGTTTTGTTTGCATCTCGTTAAAATGCAGAATGTGGATGAATTGATATGCATGTTTCAATTTGCATTTGATTTGCAATCAATTGCAACTTTGTAGCAACATCCCTTACAAAGATAATGGTTGAAAAGGAGGATAATGATAATGTAGTTTATTTATCATCATATTTCTGACTGATTTAGAAGATTGGAAAATATGACACCATGTGACAGTGTAGTATAAAGTGACAGAAGATGATTTTTTTAGACACCAGCCAATACCGTGATTCTTTTTGCCTATTGCACGTTTTGCCTATTGCACTTTTTAAGGGGTATCAAAATCAATGGACAGAGCATGAGGATAGTATATCTTTTCCACCTGTCTACCTTAACAACAAGATGTGATTTATTAAGCATTTTCTTTTTACCACAGACATTTACAATTCAAATCAGAATTATTTGGCTATCTGTTATTCCAATGAAAACCATGACAATGGGATCACGGTTAGATCCCTGAACCAAATCTATAGTTGTTCTGGGCGTTATTTACAGGTGGCTAAGAATTCGGACCTGCACTTAATTTATGGTTGATCAGTACTGTAAATTATTACTGTCTGTCGATAAAAAAAAAGGGTATATCAGGAGACAGTTCAGCTAATGTTGATTAGTGAAAAACTGACTAAAATTGTGTTTTTAAAATCATCACACTACTCTGTACATTGAAGGTCCAAAATGAGAGGTCAAGCACACTTTATAAATATCTTTATTTATTTGTTATCATACAAATAACTTTTGATATCCTTCTTCCTCAAGAACAATTTGACACATTTATTTGCAGCTCTGCAAGTTTTGTTCCACAATAGGCATATATATAATGTATATAATATTGGAGCTGCTAAGCACAATAGTTCATATTTACATCCCAAAATGGTATAGATTAAACTGAATAAACTGAATGTATTTTTTTTTCCATGTTATTTTGATTGCCTTATTTTATCTAACTTGGTGTTATCACTCTTATGGTACATTATACATGTAGACAATGAAGGACTACTCCAAAATTTAAATGGTAACCCACCCCTGGAATTATTGTGATGTCTCTGGATGGAGTAAAATCAGATGAGCAAATAGTGAAAATTTGAATAAAATTGGATTGTCCGTGGAAAAGTTATCAACTTTCGAAATCTCAATTATATCACAATTCCAAGGGTTGGTTCCCCTCTAAGACATTAAAATCAAATTTCTTGGGGGTTTTCTTTATTGCTCGAATTTTGACAAATTATTGTTATTTTATCATTTCAATTTCAGCAATTGCAAATATTGTCATTTTCACAAAAGTGTCATGTCTGTTAGCCATCGAAATTCATTGATTATGTTACACACATATCAAAATAGTGAATTTCTATAAACAGCTGTCAAGATATTGGCATAACAGACACGACACTTTCATGGAATTGCCTTTATTGAAATTACATACAATGTATCCATATTAATCATGTTTCTCTGACAGATAGTAATTTCATAATTTGAGGGGGAAATGGTCAATTTAAACCATCAACTACGGGAAGTGGGTAGTCGCTACACAAAGTCTATAGGAATTACAGAATTCAACTGTCAATGCGTTAATTTCTGGGCCAGCAATTCTATGGATTGTCAAATTTTTCATACATCTGACCCCACTTTTCTCCTATTTTTTCCCCATCATATGAACTACATGCAACTCTGTCTTAGCCAAGTCTCTTGGAACTTCAAATATTTGTTCGAGTTTCGAGAAATTTGACTTAGAAGATGTAAATACAGTCTAACCTCGTTATAACGAGGTCATTGGGACCAGTGAAATTACCTCATTATATTGAAACCTTGTTATATAAGAGCCAAAAGACAATAAAATACTAACAGATGGGACCAGGAAATTTACCTTGATATAATGAGAGCTCTCATTATATCAGTGCTCTTTATAAAGAGGTTTGACTGTAATACATATACAGGAAACTCAGTATAACAAGGTGCTCCAGACCATAAAAAATACCTTGTATAGCAGTAATCTCTTTATAACATAGCTAAAAAAAACCAATATGTTATAACGAGCGGAGACCAGATTTTCTACCTTGTTATATCAGGAATTTTGTTTTATCAGATCTCTTTATACCGAGTATCCACTGTATTTGATATAATTTAGTCCAAAATTTCTGTCAACTTTGGCAATTATTTAGACTTAGGCAAGTTCAACGACGGCAGAGTTGACTGAAGTTGAATAACTTGGGTATTAACAATGAAAAGTTGGTTCAGGATGGTCCATATGTAGAGGATGAGACGTGCTAAGTTTATAGTATTGATCTAAATTTATCGGAAAACATTAAATTCTCTGTATTCTATGGAACTCAAGACGTTTGTATCTACAAATTAGAAAATTTCTACATTTCTCATAGATTTGTAATTGTGGCTAAATAATCCCAGATTGATTTGTAATTACATGTATGTTATCATTCAGGTACTCTATAAAATGTCTATTTTATTAAATCTAATGTAAGACAGATTGCAAAAAACAACAACTTGTGACTGTTTTTTTTTTAATTTTGAGTATGTTACTTTTATTACCCAACGTCCATGAGTGACCAAAAACTTGGCAATAAAGAAATGAAGAAAAGAACCCAATCATATCTCAGAAGAATGAAAATGGTTATGTTTGTCAAATGATTCACTTCAGAATTAGATTCAGAGTTTGTTCGACCTTCCTTAAAATCCTGACAAAGAATTATTCAGAAATATAATGCAGAAAGGCAATCATTAGGCAAACATTAATGAGAGGCTGTAGTTGGGTTCAGACATAGCAGTAATGTGACAAATGTGACAATGCGTGTAGAATAAAAACGGAGGAATTAATAAAATGAAGGGACTAGAGATTGAAATCATGAAGTCCAAGGCACAGACACTTAGAATCATACACCCATTTTACTTAGTCTGCAAGTACAGACCCTAGGCTTTTGGTGTGAGCATACAGAATATGCAATCATTGACAATATGACACATTGCATTGCTTTCGCCTTAGCCTAGGGTTTGTACCAGCAGACTACATGCCACTTGGCTCCCGAGCCGTGCTCAAACCTCGAAATACTTTGTTCTGCAATGTCTCCATCTAGTGACAAGACTTCACGTTTCAGAAACGTTCCTGAGTAACCTTGTGATTGGCACCTCTTTGATGCACATAATATTTTTTTTTTTTAAAGATTAATCAACTATTAGTATTTGAACTCCCTCCAGGCTACATAAAATTTAATAGTTCAAAGGGATACCTCATTTCCTAAAACAATTTGTAGGCTCAGCAAAAAAATCCAGATTTAAAAGTTTTTTGACAGAGGTATTTGGTATTCAAATTCAATGGATAAAGGTAACTTGGTCAACAAATCTAATTTGTTTTATTCTATTTTTTATTTTATGAAGTTTTATTTGAGTTAAGTTTACTTGTCTAAATTTGATCGTGGTTCACAGGAGCACATATTGCTTCCGAGTTTGCGGTAGGAACAATAGTTATCACCCACTTCTTCCTCCAATACTCGTGCCAGAGTATTTTGATGAAATACCTAAACATGATTCTTGGTGGGTTACTCTGACTTCTTGAATGTTTACATACTCTTTACTTCTCTTAAACTTTCTTTTTAACACAAAAAGCGCGCCACGCAAATGTCACTTCAAGATGTTAGCACAGCTGATGGGCGGACTGATGAGTAACCAAAAAAGTGCGTGGGTGGGATTGTCAGAGTTCCGAATGTTGGGTTTGTCTAGTTTTCTGCATAGTCTGCTAACGTATACCCCATTTAGAAATTAGCAAAATCTAGTCGCCGACTTATAAGAAAAAATGTGTATGAAGAGGAATTTAGCAACATAAATTTATTGTAAATCTGTATTCTATAGCTGTACTTGACTTCTTTTCAGACACATTTAGTGCTATTGATATACGGCATGGTATACTATTCAAATTGGGTGTGCATTTGAGGCTAATTTGTGTCTGCCTGACAGATTTGGGGGTTCCCCTTTTAGCGATGATGAAAGTCTCAAGAATGTCTTTCCCCCGTGTCTGCCTCACTCCTGCCTATCGGCTAAACGAGATATACATTCAATCATAACTATTACGATGTTTGTTTCCGTTCAGTGTCGGATTAAGGCATATCTTCTCCATGACTGTGTTCCAATCAAACTTGTGGGGATTCCAAGATGACGGATGGCTTTCTCGTTGAGAACAAGAAATAACTATGACTCATCAATTCCTTCCATTTTGGTATTCCCATAAAATTAATTGCCATTGTCCATATTTCTTAGATTTCTTTTATTGAGTGCATAATTTATTGCTGGTATTATAATAACTGTGAAAAGAGATATATTAAGGTTGTTTGGAGATGTCCTTGGGTTAGCACACGCAAATAAATTTGCCCAGGGGTATGTCAATTCTTGATAACGTATCATAAAATCGTAAATTATTCTAAATCATTGTATCTAGTCAATGTGATCAAAATGTTAGAATCGAAAAAAACTGATAAATGTGTATTACCATGCCCTTTTTTCTTATTTGGCCTTCCGCCAATATACCGGCACATACGAGGGGGGGGGGGGGGGGGGGGG